>BQKN01066342.1:70820-103122 GCA_022839385.1 Asparagus kiusianus | reverse complement strand
CCGGTCGACCGACGCCAGAGCCGAAGCACAGTAAGCCTTGTGCACGAAATCGGTCGACCGGACCGGTCGACCGACGCCAGTTTTGCCTGATTCTGAACTTATTCTGCAATTCCTTCAGCTACTCCCTAAATCATCGAATTATGAAGCATATGAACGTTTATACTATATGGTGCCCTTGATTAGATTTACATATCCATACTATTATTTTCACTGTTGGATCATTCAGCTTGAGAAATATAACAATTAATGATGAAAATAGTTATTCTAATTTTTATTCCAGTATGCATTATTTTTACCTTAAAATAACCATAATTTGTTTCTAATTCTTTATTTTAGATCTCTATTTTTTGCATTATATAATTTCATCAGTTTCCTATCCACAAAACATATTAAGGACATGAACAAATATAATTACGTACAACGCGCATGCACTATACTAGTTTAATATAAAATAATTATGCACTGCCTTTAAACAGTAATTTATTTATGCTAAAACAGTGCACGAAAATATTTCACTAAAAGTACTTATTATTGCATGAGTAATTTTGGAACAGTCGCTATGGACAGCAAGCTCATGATACTATATTTTCATGATTGCATGTTCTTTCACATATAAAGAGAGACGGTGACAGAGCTACACATGTTAATTCAAGGTGCTTATATTTGATTGGAGGAAAGTAGTACTCTTCTCATTTCAATTGCAACGAATGGTCAAAATTATTGAATTAATAATATCTATGTTGTTCCCGTACTCTTTTTTCCTTGGCCCAAGGCTCTTTCCCATTGGTGTATGGCAAGGTTTTAACGAGAGGCAATCCATAATTTTCCACCCCTAAAAGATGGTCTTAAACAACATAAAAGTGTAATATCTATTAAGTCCAAAATAATAGAGCAATCTGTACTCAAATTTAAAGATAACAACACATGTTAAGTAGGGACAAAGCAACAGGGCGATTTGTTATCAATTTTACCTATTTTACCCCTTAGATTATGTTTGTGGTTTCAATATAGTCATTTTATAAGCCTAACAGATTAATGATAGGATCGTGTTTTTTCGTATTTCCTCATAGTTCTTATCAATTTCTCTTTTTTTCCCCAAATAAAAAAATTAACTACTTTTGCCCAAAGCCTGTTCCCCTTTAACCCTTTTTAAAAATTAGAAAAATATTTTTTAAACTGCCAAAAATATAAGAAATACAAAAAAAAATTCACTATCACATCATTTATTTCTTTGACTATATGGTCACAAAATGACCATATTGGACACATACACATCGTTTAAGGGGGGAAATAGTTAAGTTGATGGAGAAACTTGATGCTCAATGGAGAGGCACGAGAGTTTACAAACACTTTTAAGGAAAAAGTTAATCATTTTGTTATTTAATCATTTTCTTCTATATTTTTCGGTGACTTCAGTGCATTTGTAGTTATGAGTTCGTTGTAAAAGCCTTTGTCCCGGACCCGGAGACATTTACATCTGTGCGATATGCTAGCGTTGTAAAAGCCTTTGTCCCGGGACCTGGAGACATTTACATTTGTGCCCTAAGCTAGCCCAAAAAGAATATTAAGATAAAAAGGAAATTGAGAAAATATTTTAAACCCTCCTGAAAAAAGAGAAAGCAGAAGATGCCTATACTTGAATGTGCCAATTTTGAACAACTTCTAGGGTATATAAAATGCTATGAAAAACAAGTGAGAATATAAATACCAAGTTATTTTAAGTGCAATTTAGCCTTGGCATCTGGTCTAGCATGATGAACCTAATGTTACCGAAGTCTGATCGAGTATCGTCATCAGGAAATTTGATACATGCTTACATACTGTTTGTTATGATATGCATAGGTTTCTAAAACAAAACCTTGAATGATAGAATTTACATATGAACGAGCGATGCAGAACTTGGACATGAACGAAGCAGGAACTAGGGTAAATCAATAGAGCGCTGAAGCTGGGTGAAACACAAGATGCATATAAGTACTCGTACACAACATGCATAGAAGTAGAAAGCAACGCCATAGAAATTTTCAACGCAAGGCCACATAAATTTTCGACCCCAACGCTCAGTACTCCCCGCCAAACCCCCACAAATGCATATGCTCATATCAGTCATCATGCTCTGAAGGCAAACAATTCGGGAACGTCGGTCCCTAGACCACATTGAGTTCTAGCAGGCACACCATTTACTTCTAGGCCAAGGGGATGATAGGCTTCAATAAGCGCGTAACACGGAAGAAGAGAAACAAATAAACGCTCATAACGTAAACCACAAAAATTAACAGATGAGAGAAAGGACATGAACCTCAGTTAACTGTATATGCTGACATTTAGATCATTATAGAGATGAAAATCATGACAAACTGAGAAACAACCAGAACAGAAGCATCTCTTTTCACTCCCAGACTACTTTCTCACACTGCCATTATTCTCTACAATCTTGTTATAACCCTTGCATACCTTACGTGCCTAATGAAGACTCGACCTACGCAACTTCAATATCAAAAGAACAAACCAGACTCCAAAACAGGGAAGGGAAGTAATGAGAGACCATTGACTGTCACTACGGGTAGAAAAAATCCTCAAGCAGCACTGTCAACACTCATTGGCTCCGCATCAGCCTTCTGCAACAAGATATACAGCAGTACCAGTAAGAATACTGGAAGAAAAAAACAATCAACAAATTTCAACAGCAGCTGTTTCAACTAGCAATTGGTCCTTACGTTAGATTCCATCGGCTCCAGCTTACTCATCTTGGCAAACATGTTGCCATAGAATTTTGCCTCCCTCTTGTTATACTCCTTCATCTTCTCCTTCAGCGTCCTGTACTCCAACTTCACATCCCTGCATTATTTATCCAGCACCACTTGACTTTGTGAATGTCTCAAATTCATCAGAGACAACTACAGAAAGCCAAAGATTCACCATTAGACATACCTGTTATCTGGATCAATCTCGAGGGCTTTCTTGATGTCAAGCTCTGCCAGATCAAGATCAGCGAGATTAATGTAAGCTTGCGCTCTCCGGTATAAAGCCTTAACGTTATTGCTCTGCAACTCCAACACCTGCAAATATAAATAAAGGTTAAACCAACAACAATAGAATGCAAGATTATGATGAAAGAACACAAGCTGACCAAATCGAAACAGACTAGCTTCAAATAAAACACAATGGGTTCACAATAGACGAAAAAGTGAGGTACATACCTTGGTGCAAAGCTTCTCTGCTTGCTTGTACTCTTTCAGCTTCAACTTACAAGCAGCATTGTTGAGGTTGATAGATACCTTCAGCGCCTTTGACTGTTTCTTTTCCTCCTCACTGAATGAGCTGTCGTACTCTATGAACTTGGCTCCCTGATAGATAGGATAAATTAGCCAGAAAATGAAAACAAAGGTTGAACATCATAGTTACGGATAACTAAAGTTTTATCAAGGAAGCAAAACTTTGACAGCTACTATATTTACCTTCTCATATCTTTTCGAGGCCCTTGCATATTTACCCTGCTTGAACAATGCATTTCCTTCTTCCTTCTTCTTACCCGCAGCTTCAATTTTTTCCGCCGTGTTCATGTCCCAGGACTCTTTTTCCTGACAGTGGGAAAAGAACAATGAGATTTTTTTTCCAGGCATAAGCGACATAAAGCAATCACAAAGTAGAGTCGAAACACACCTTCACAAAGGATGCAAGCTCAACTTCATATATCACAGTTGAGTTCGGAGGAACCACTGCAAGGTCCTGCTTTGACTCTGTGGAAGCAAATGCATGCTCTGGTGGTATTGTCACCAGGGCAACTTCCCCCTTCTTCATGGTCATTACTGCTCGGTCTAGTCCCTCAATTACTTGCTCTGCCAATGATAAAATCCACCATTAGTCAAGAAATAGTCAAATTTTTTATATACACTAGCCAAATGGTAGTATGTGTCTTATACAAAATAAATCTCACCTTCGTCTGTTTTCCACTCAAAAGGCTCCTCCTCATCGTGACCCTTCTTCACAAAGATGGTCCCATCTTGCAGCTTCCCAATTAATTTCACTGTCATGGAAATGCAATAAATTGAGGAACTGTCTTTAGGCATAAATGCAATAGAGAAATGCAGAGACCATTTTAGAAACACTAACCTTTAACAACTGCACCATCATTTGGCTTTTCATAGCCTTCCCCTTCCTTGAGGATCTTCTTCAGGACCTTCTTGTCATCACCAACCTCAGTAACTGTCTTCCAAGAGACGAGTTCAAGATCCACATTTAGATTTGCATTTGGAGGTACAGCACCTTCCTCGCCTGAGGCCGGCCTGCCTTTCTCACCAAATCCATCTGATTCACAAATAGAAAGTAGGATGTTAGATAGCATAAATCTAAATCAAACACAATGAAACCAAAGGCAATTAGGTTACTCACACTGTGGTTTCACAGAGAGGAGAACCTTTTCGCTTTTCTTCATCGTCTTGACAGCTTTAGCAAGTGCAGGACAGAAGTAACCTAAGCAAGACAAAAAGTTAGTTAGAAAACAAAGCCTGTAACCTGGCTAAAGAAAACAAGTAAGATATCAAGAAATTGATAGCAACCATCTTTAACAGTGAATTCGACTCCATCTGACTTGGACACCACTGTCCCATCCTCAAGACGAGCTTCATATTTTACTGCAAAGAACACAAGCGTGTTAGGTACGCCCAATGAACGTATCCAAGAGAAAATAAAAAATACAAGCGATGGCACTAGACCATACCAAATACTTCATCTAGGTCCTTGGGATTTTCCCATTTCTCTCCCTCCTTCACTATTTTCTTGAAGATACCCCCATCCTTGCATATGTCCTTGACACTAGACCAGGACAGGAGTTCGACATCAAATTGTAGAGTGGAGTTAGGAGGAATAGTGGGAGGAGAACCAGACTCTCCATAGGCTAGTTCAGGAGGAATGGTAAATATGGCATTCTCTCCTTTCTTCATGGTCTTGATACCTTGATCCCATCCCTTTATCACTTGCCCTGAACAGAAAAAAGAACACAGAAAAAAGAAGGTTTAAACATCAATACCAATTGACAAACAAGATACAAAATTTTGGATTCAGAGACAACACAAACAGGCTTATACAACGTGAAAAATCACTATCAGCACGACGTATAGAAAAACCTATAGTGGCAGTAGGCAATAGGAAATAACAGTTGAAAACAGCAAGGAACACGTAGTGTCCACTAGCACTGGAAGTGGAAGGCACCATAGTCTTCAGCATAGGCATGCGTTAATTATAGTATAATAGTTTTATGTGTAGTTTTATGTAAAATCATGCCCCGAAAAGACGGATATATGCAGCACTAAATCTTAACTGGAGTATATGCAGAGATAAACAAGAAATGTACACACCTAAAACTATGTATGCCGAAAACCCCTTGTAAAAATAAGAACCCGAAGTTACAGCTTCAGAGCATATTTAAATATGAATACAGCTAGAATCATTAGAAGTGCATAGCTAGCTAATAAGTAGTTCATACCAAACATACAACCTACAGAATGTAGTATCTGGCACTCAATAATTTGTCAATTGATTGTTTGATAATATAGATCCTTCAACAGAAATAGATCCTTTTAAAATTTTAAGGAAAAAAAGATAACTTTTCAAGTAAACCAGTTTATGACTAATTGATAGACCCCCTCAAAACCTACGACTATTTTTATTTTTAAGAGGCAAACCACACGGGTCAGTCAGCGCTCTATACTCTGCACGACCCACTACGAGCAACACATTTTCTAGCTCAATCAACTATTAAAATCCACTATCAAAGGATGCTAGCACTAGATTATCTTGAATCCTTCTGACTTCACTACTTAAACCATTCAAAGTCTTTTTAATTTTTCCGAAGTGGGACTACTTGGGGTATCAGGAAAACAATTCGGCCAGGGGCTCTCTTCACACAAATAGAACTACAAGAGATTCGCAGTTGGGCGACACAACATGGGGTCTATTCACAGTTAACCCTCTTTGCTAATAAGCAAATTGTTCTCTCACGTTAACAGTAGAACAGAATGATTATCGGTTGGACACATACTTGAAAACTTCCCCTTCTGGGGGGAAAAGGAAAGAAAACCACGGTAACCAGTAAAAAAAACTGAAACAACCACATTCTCCTTGTAGGGATCATCGCTTGTCGCGGAATTCACCTATCAAAATAACCACAAAAGCGCTAACTGGATCCACATGAACCTCTTTGAAAGCAACAATCCGTCATCAAACCCTAGGTATCAGATTTATACCTCGCGCCTATATAAACAAGTTCAAATTAAACAAAAGCAACACCTAAGGAACGAGAGGGAGCCCTAACCTTGTCCAAGCTTGAACTTGAACGGCGTCCCCCGGTCGCGACTGGAATCAAACTTCGTCCCGTCAAGCAGCGTCCCGGTGTAATGCACTGCAACCAAAATCAAATCAAGCCGATCAGAGGCCAGGGATCGCCACGGGATCAATCAAAAACTCGGAACCGAATACCTACCCTCGACCTCGTCGCCGACCTCGGGGGTCTCCCAACCCTGTCCCTCCTTGACGAGCTTCTTCCTGAGCCCGTCCTTTCCGATCTCCTTCTCCTCGCCGACCTTGATCACGGGGCTTTCGTCGGGGAGATCCATCGCGTCCTCGTTCATCATGTCGTCGCCCGTCGGCATGTCGAAATCCTCGTCCATCGCCTCTCAAAAGAGAAACTTGGAGGATGAAAGGGGAAAAGAGATTGATCAAAAGATCTGGGGAGCTTATTTTTATAGAAAAATGAGGCAGTTCAAGATGATGAGAGGAGAGAAAGGTGGGGTTTTTATTGACGGAAGGAGGAGGGGGGCTTGGTATTCTAGACAGTTCTAATAGAAGCGGAGAAGGGAAGTGAGAAGCGAGAGGCTTGGGATCCGGAGAGAGGCCAGGATCTTTCTAGACTATTATTTATTTGCTTGTTATTCTATTATTATTATGGATGGACGGATGGATGGCGTTTACTATTTTAGGTTTTTAAAGGAAAGGAGCATCTAAGCGGAGTGCACGTGGAATAGAGGTCTGGGGGCCTCCTATTAATTAGAAATTTTCAAAATAAAACAAATTATAACTTTCATCCAGAAGATCGATCCATTTTAAAATTTATTACAGTAATCGGTCTATTTTCTGGTCACAACAGCATTGTGGTTAAAACTTGGGTCATTTTAAAGAAACCGAGTTGCTAATTAGTCGGGATTGGTAACCCGGCTAATTAGTTGCTCTGCCGATTGTTTAGAAGCTCTGGTAATTACACTTGTGATTCACAGAGCTAAAAAAGGTCGGGGTTGTGAACCACGACCAAATTGGTCGGTGTTGTCAACTCAACACCGACCATTTTGGTAGGGGTTTACAATCATGTTCATTATGTAAAACACGCTAGCTCATCCCTCGTCTCATGGAGATAGAAATGGTCGGGGTTCCCAACCCCGACCATTTAGTAGAGACCTCACAGCACACAGACTTGCTGGAAATATCCTCTCCTGCTACACATATATCAATCCTCGACTAAAATTGTTAGATTTAACACAAACTCTCCTGCTACACATATAGCAATCCATAATCAATTTCAATCACAAATAAAAACATATCTTTATATCTATATTACATCTATAACCAATTTCAAACACAAACAAACATGTAATTCACTTACTAAAAATCCAATCATAAATATGTAGTCCAACTAGCATTTTAAACGTAAACATCATAAAATAAACAATGTTGAAATTTAGCAAATATTTAGAAGTCACTTTCCTCTCGCTCTCCCTCTTGCTCTTGCTCTTCTTCCTTTCCCTCTTCCCCGTTCACCTTCAACATGAGCTTGGATGATCTCATTGTCCGGTTGTGTGTGAACTTGTGAGCACGTGACATCCTTGTCGACTTGATCCTACTGTGAGCACCCGGCTTGAGTCTGCTGTGAACATCGACTTCGTCATGTGTACGATTTGAGCCCGCCCCGGTGTGTCCTTAGATCTGTCGACGCTCATACCCTTTGAGTCGTTCTTGACGTCCATCATGATTTGCGTGACGCGTCTTTTTAAAAGCAGACCAAATATTTCCTATGATGCGAACAAATGCTTTCCTCGCCCCTGGCTCCGTAGTCAATCTCAATGCATCACGTGCAATAGAAGTAACATCATCGAGTTCTTATACCTATAAGATAAAAATCGAAAAAAAATTATTAGTAATTGGATGATAACAAAAATAATAATTACAAAAATAATTGTATATTTTTTCCTATCTACTTACCAACTCTCTCTCAATTGGACCTCTCGGTATGTACTCCTTCAGTACTTTGTACTCCCAAAATATCCATCGGCGAGTAATCCTTCAATACCAACGTAAGTACATATCTAGTTTCTGTGCTTCAGCTCTCTCCATCACTACAGAATCCTCACTTCATATTAAGAGCTTGACCTAATAATCGTTCACACACTTCTCTCCAATTGAAGTCATCGGTACTCGTAACAACATCTCCACCACTTTAAGGCCAAATAAAACCCTTACATCCTGCAGCGTAATAGTTGACTCTCCTTGATGCATGTGGAATATATTTGTCTCGGGCCTCCATTGTTCAAACAATATCGTCAAAAGAGACCAATTGAGTCTTACCCATTTATTTGTGAACATTCAAAAAAACCCTGGTTGACAAACATAATATCATACCTATGGATTCATCAAATTCCAAGTCGAATATGCATGAGTATGATCAATAATAGTAATACTCGGTGCTGCATATATTAAAAATTTTAAATGGTCATGTAATAGTAATAAGATTGAAAATTTAAAATAATAAAAATAATAAAAAAAATTTACCCCCCCCAAGTTTATCTTCGTGGATCGGCGTCGATCTTGGTCATATAGGATCTCATATGTCAATGGCCATGCCTGCATATTATAAATATATGCACATATAAAGTAAAATATGTCAGTATTATGATATATGATAAATTGAACTAGAGGTAACTTATAGAATATGTGAATATGCATTGAATTACAAACCACGTAGAATAAAATTATAAAATAAATAAATTGTACCCATTAATTTCTATTTATGCAGATTGGTCGAACAATGAGATCTATTATGGACCAGTTGTTTGCAATATCCACACCTATTTTACTTTGAAACCCCTTCCTGTCCTTCATCCATCGTACCTCTTATGCATACTAATTACGGATGTCCGACTTGTCTCTTATAGTCAGGAGGTAACACATGTGACCCGTTATAGGGTGGCCATTGGCTATTATCTATAAGGGAATGGAAACACGGCTTGTATGAATCTTTATAGAAATTTGATTGATACCACTCAGAAGCGTATGTGCAGTATGAAGTATTTGCATCCCTATATTGCTTGGAAGAAACCGCTATATCATGCGAGCATGGTAATTTTTGCAATTATGGTATGTTGCGATCACATGCGCATTCTCAACCTCATAAATTGGTGGTGTAATTATGACTGTATTTATCTATAATTTGCCACTCATCTTTAGCAAATCTAACAATTTTTGTTGATCTTGCCTGTACGACACGATACCCTCTTCATTTTTGGGTGTCAACATTGTCACCCCTTTGCTCCATCCTCTCGACACGTGACAAAATAGTGGTTGAGTCTATAAAATGTCCCCGCAACCAATGCATGTGTGGGCATTGCTCGAGCTTCCTTAAGTACACCATTGAAGATTTCAAAACAATTCGTTGTCATCATGCAAAACTGATTTCCTCCATCTTTACTTAGTACACACCGGACAACATATTCACTTTCCAAACTACTCTCAATCTAGTCATATGTAGCTTGAGATGTTGCCTTGATTTGATCCCTTATCCGATCATACATACATGTTCCTAATTCACAACCTGCTTGCCAAAGAAAATTTTATAAATGTATCTCACATGCATCTTTTTAAAATTATCTATAATGTGTCTTAGGCAATTAATATCAGTGATAGCGATGTGCACCAGATCTCTTATATAGTGCTTTAGGAATACCTTTCATTCTATCGGATACAAAAATAATTTTTCTAGGAGGTAAAATATTAAGAATATAAAATTGAGTACAAGAAAAACACAACCCCTAGTTTTCACAATTCTTGACCTCCACAACAGCGAAAACCATAGGAAATAAGCCAAATGTCCAAAATACAAAGGTGAATTGCTCAACTCCTAGATGGATCACTTTGGTTATAAGTTTGTATTCAATTCCAAAATTGCTTCTTTTGATTGTATCAAGATATTGAGGAAGTGTCACATAAGACTGTCAATCACCAATTATTTTTGTCATTACAATTCTCCTTGTAGTCCATGCTTTACTATATGATATTTCAATATATCTCAAATCTAACACTATCTATTATCTGACCAGGATTTAGATCAAACTTCTTCTTTAACTTTGGCATAATCAACCGAGCTACATAGAAGGCAGGTGCACCACTATGGTCTTGCTCCAAGATCGGATTGCTACGTGCGAACACCATAGTATTTTATGATTTTAAAATGCATATTATGTTTCTTTCACGCAAATGAATATAATTTCTATGGACATGTGTAATCAGCTTGATTTCCCTCTGTCTGACCTTTTCTTTCTGTATTCATAAAACAAATTGCATCAAAACTTGTGTGATTGCTTTTAACTTTCTTGAATTTGACATTCTTTTTGATAGAATAATCGCGAATAGTATCAACCAATTGATCCTTAGTCTCAAATAAATCTCCAACCTTAAAAGTGAAGTCCTCATATGTTCTACCATTTAAACATTCCCCGATGCCAACATCTTGTACTGTGGAAGAATGAATCCACTCATCATCCTCAAACTTGTTGGGAGGTGGCTCCTTGAACTCAACATATTCAGTATTAATATAAGCCTTGTCAGGTCACCCCGAGTTCTCTTCATCATCTTCAATCACAAATTGCATGCTATCAATTAGTGCACTATTTTGTTTTTCACCTTTAGAGTCGTCACTTCTGTCATTGTTAACGCCCTCATATTTTGATAAGGGGCTTCATTATTCATGACACCTGACGTTTCCCCAAATGAAGGTGCACTTAGGCATTAAAATTGAGTCTGCTCCATTTCGTATGAAGATGAAAGAAAACTGTTAGACTCAACTCCCAAGTCTAACATGCATGAGAATTCTCCCGGATGTTTGAACATTTGGCCCAAACTAAATGGAATCTTTTCAATAAATAATTCTACCTTTGGTTGTGTCTTGCTGAAATTAAACATAATACTCATATTATTATCGTTTGAGATCTCAATCGCAGACATTCTGTCAAATGTTATGGGTCGATTCCATATTACTTTCAGTTGGTACTCTCGTGGAACAATTTTAGTAACTCGGTGTAATTCTTTACTCAAGTCATGTATCTACATGATTCCGAGATCATTAACAATGTTGTTATCCCTCCAACATACATTGATATATTATTCATTCCATAGTTAATTTTTTTCACTGTAAGAACAAGCGATAAAAACCATATTATTCAATTGCTAAAAAATTTAGATTATATCATTTAAGTGAAAAAATTATAAAATATTATCAAACCATTGATTAAGAGAGGAAACACTAGATGCAAACAATCTCATAATCCATATATACAATGCAACAATCTCATAATCATATAACTCTAATTTTAATCAATAAACCTAAGTAAATATATGAAAACCCTAAGCCCCAAATTGAGCATTCTATGCCCTACAATTTTAATTTCAATTAAACCATACCACATATGAACTGACAATCATCACAAAGATATCTAATTTGTTGATGTTAAATGATCACACAATCAATTAAATGGGTTGGATGGGGTGAAGTTGATGAGGAGCCGCTTCCTTCCCCGAATATACGGTTCTGAGTTGAGTGGCTGAAGCCTGCACATATAGAAACTCATGAGAGCCGAATATACGGTTCTGAGTTGAGTGGCTGAAGCATGCACATATAGAAACTCATGAGAGTACGAGGACTGGTCCTCCCGTGGTTTCTCTGACGATCAAGTCAGCTGGTGAACTTGAGTGGGGAAAGTGAAGACCTATGAGAGTTCTTGTGTATACAGTATAATTTGTAGATATGTCTTAGAAGATCAGATTTCGAACCAGAAGTCGGAAGAAGCATATGTTAGAATAGTACCTCTTATTTATACTAATGGTATAAGGATAGAATGGACACTTCGGCTGAGCACAGCATGGCGGTGAAGAAGCATGGGCTGACGGCTGCGTCAGCACCTACTTTACACGCGTCGCTCGGCGAGTGGAGGAGAGATCACCTCAGCATTAAATGTGAAGTGATCTAAGGCATGACGGTGCCGACATGATCCGATGAGTCATGAAGGCTATCAGGGCTAGAGGCATAATATGTTTACTAAACATTAAATGCGATGCTGACACGTTGTCAGTGGGAGAGGCTCGAGGTTGAAGTCATCCTCTAGCTTCACCGAGAAGTAATGCTTTTCGAGTCGTCCTCGTGAGGCGTCGTATAATTGGTCGAGTGGGCTCGTTGCTAGTCGTCATCGACGAGAGGGCTAACAAGTACCGCCATTCGAGTCAACATGAAGGAATGCCGACTCATCGAGTCGGTTGAGTTGGAATCCTTGTTAGTCTTTGGCTGCCAATTTGATTGGGGCATTGCATGCAGAAGTACACTGGTCCGTTGCTGGCAAGGGGCTGTACTTTGGCGATTGAAAACACTATAACATATTGATATTAATTTCAAACTCTAGAATTTGGATTTTGATGAAAACCCTAGATTTTAATGTTAAACAGAGAGAAATATCCTAGATATTTAAATGTGAAACAAGAGAGAAGGAAGAGAAATTACCTTTGAGACTTTCTTGTCGAATTTTGGCAAGAAAATCGACGAAAATTTGGGTTGAACAGGAGTCGGGTAGGATGAGGATGAAGAAGACCGGAGTGGGAATGGGGGAAAACGAGTTAGAACAGTGAATCCTTTGGTCAGATGGTTTTATACAAGAGGGTAGGCTCCACCATTATTAGGAAATAGTCGTGGTTGGGAACCCCGACTATTTCCTCCCTTCGCTAATTTTTGAATTGGTCGCATCCTCCCAAAATCTCTGGCAAATGGCCAGGGTTCCTAAGCCCAAAAATTTTGGTCGAGGTTGGGAACCCTGACTAATTTGGCATTAACAAACATCCCCCAGTTAACTGATCAAACCATTAGCGCTACTAATTAGACGAGGTTGCCAACCCCGACTAATTAGCATCACGATTATTTTTTAAACGACCTAGGTTCTTGCCACGAAGCTAATATGGTCAAAAACTAGGTCAATTTTTGTAACAAAACTAGGAATGGGACGGCTTTGTTAGTCTAAGGGATGTAGACTCAAAGCTAGAATCAAACAAATTGTTGGATGGCAGGTTTCCTAATCTGTTTTGGTAACATGATTCTTAATCTGTTTTGATAACAGGTTATTAGGATTCCTAATCTGTTTTGTTTTTTGTTTTAGAATTTTTAGTCTGTTTTGGTTTTAGGTTTTCTATATATATGGAACACCTTAGAAGATATTAGACATCAGAAAAAGAGGGTTTTGAGAGAATTCTTCAGAGAGATCTCAGAGAGATTAGATCCTATTTGTGGGCATTGTAATCTTCTTCAATATTAATCAAAGAATTGTGTGGTGTGGTTCCCGATGACGTAGGCATGATTGTTAAACCTCGTTAAATCTGGTGTGTTCTTTCTTGTTTACTTTCCTGCAAGTTTTTTATCTTTTATTTGCTGTGATTTTTCCTACATTCCTACTCTCAAATACAAGGTCCGTAAGAGCAAGGGTTCGATTTGATTATTTCAAATCTCCAACAACTGGTATCAAAGCTTCGTTCAGAAGGATTATGAGAGAGCCATGGCAGAGGAAAGAAAATCTAAGATCAAAAAGTTTGACAGTTCAGACTTCACATATTAGAAGTCGTAGATGGAGGACTATCTGTACTAGAAGGACTTGTATCGCCCGTTGATGGGCAATGCTAAGGGGAAGAAAAAAGAAAGAAGAGTCAGACGAGGATTGGAAGATACTGGATAGGAAGACTCTAGGGCAAATTCGATTGTCGCTCGCCAAGACAGTCGCACACAACATATTGAAGGAGAAGACGATGGTAGGGCTTATGAAAGTGCCCGCGAAGATGTATGAGCAACCGTCTGTCACAAACAAGGTGTATCTCATCAAGACACTCTTCAATCTCAATATGGTAGAAGGACGTTCCTTCACAATGCACCTCAGCAAGTTCAACATGATTGTTGATTAACTCATCTCCGTAGACATTACGTTCGATGACGAAGTACAGACCCTATTGATTCTATCGTAGTTGTTGAATAGTTGGACATGTTGTATTACGGCAATCATCAATTCGACGGGGAAGGACAAGTTGAAGCTGAGTGAGGTTGTTAGCATGATTCTATCCGAGGGGGTTAGAAGGAAATCGTCTGAACCAGAAGGTTCAGGTTTAGCCTTAAATTTTGAGCAAAGAGGCAGAAGCCAAAAGAAGGGGAATCAGAATAGGAATCGGTCAAAGTCAAACAAGAAGATGTCAAACTCGAAAGTTAGGCCTATCAAAGGGAAGTGTTGGAACTGTGGTCAGGAGGGCCATATATTTTTAGCTTGTAAAGCACAAAAGAATGATGCGAATGAGCAGGAAGCGCACATCGTGAAGGATGCCTTGATCCTAGCTATGGATATCGATTATAATTCCTGGGTCATCGACTCAGGAGCCTCGTTCCACGCCACTACGAATAGGAAGCTTCTTCATAACTATGTAGCAGGGGACTTCGGAAAAACATACTTGGGGGATAATGAATCTTGTAGTGTTGTTGAAATAAGAGATGTGCAAATACAATTGAAGGGCTCCAAGTGGAATATGAAGAACGGAGGTACGTACCGAAGCTGAAGATGAATCTTATTTCGATTGGTTAGCTTAGAGCAGAAGGCTATATTTCGATATTCATCGGGGATTCGTGGAGGATATCGAATGGTACTATGGTTGTTACCCGAGGTAATAAAACAGGAACTCTCTACCTCACCTCACATGTGAGAGATGCCTACCAAGGACGTGGAGCTTAGGAGGCCATCCAGGGTACCCAAACCGAATCTCGTATATCTCTCATCACTTGATTATTTGCTTTTGACGGATAGTGGAGAACCGGAGTGCTATGAAGAGGTTATGTAAGTGAGTGAATCTTAGCAGTGGGAGCATATAATGCAAGAAGAGATTGATTCTCTACACACTAATAAGACATGGGAGTTAGTCCAGGTATATGCACAGAAGAAAGCAGTGTATAACAAATGGGTCTATCATGTCAAGCATGAGAGTAATGGAAGCAAGAGATACAAGGTCAGATTAGTCGTGAAAGGGTTCCAACAGCGAAAAGGAGTGGACTATATGGAGATATTTTCCCTCATTGTGAAGCTCACCACCATCAGAGTGGTGTTGACCTTAGTAGCTGCAAAAGATCTCTACCTTGAGTAGTTAGATATGAAGACTGTCTTTCTTCATGGTAACTTAGATGGAGAAATCTACATGAAGCAACATGTTGGTTTCATTGAAGAAGGGAAGGAAGAGATAGTGTGTAAGCTTAAAAAGAGCTTGTACGGATTAAAACAAGCACCGAGACATTGATACAAAAAGTTTAACAACTTCATGCAGAACAATGTCTACAGAAGATGCAATTCAGATATTGTTGCTACTTTAAGAGGTTCGAGTCTAGTTTTATCATATTGTTATTGTATGTTAATGATATGTTAGTTGCAGGACCGAGTTTAGAGGAGATAAACAACTTGAAGAAGTAGTTGTCAAATGAGTTTACTATGAAGGGTCTGGGTGCAGCGAAGCAGATTCTAGGGAAGTGAATCAGTAGAGATAAAACTGAAGGGACGTTGAGGCTGAGTCAAGCTGAATACATCAAGAAGGTATTTCAGAGGTTCAATATGCAGAATGCTAAAGTTGTTAGTACGCCCCTTGGAAGCCAATTCAAGCCATCTGAAGAGCAATCATCTAAGACAGATGCAGATAGAGAGCATATGAGCATGGTGCCATATTTTTTGGTCATTGGGAGTCTCATGTACGTGATGGTTTGCACGAGGTCAGATATTTCCCATGCAATTAGAGTTATGAGTAGGTTTGCAAACAATCCAGGAAAGCAGTATTGAGAGGCCGTGAAGTGGATATTTGTGCTACTTAAGAGGGACTACGGACAAGCCACTATGTTTCATGAGGAAGGAGTTGGTACTGCAAGGATAGGTGGATGTGGACTTCTCTGGTGATAATGATACGAGGAGGAGCACCACATGGTATGTTTATACATTAGCGTCGACAACAGTGAGTTAGGTTTCACGTTTGCAGAAGATTATAACTTTGTCTACAACTGAAGCTGAGTATGTCACGGTGACTGAAGCAAGCAATGAGTGTTGGCCTTTTTGTTTTGATGGTGTTTAACAAATAATTTACTACTAATGTTGTTTATCTAGTATTTGTATTTTCTCATCTATTGTAGACAAACAATATGTTAGAGGTTTGATGGAATTGCGCATTCACGATCATATCCAATAGAGGTTGGCGGAATAGTGGAATGAAGCAATACAATTCAAGTTGAAGATCTAAGTTTAAGATTCATCCGTAAGTTTACCAAGTCGAGCTCATTAAAGACCTTCATCAAGCTTGGGTACATAGTTTATAGTGTTTATAGTATAGGTTTATACTTGTGTGTTAATACTTCAAGCTCATATTAATCACACACACTTATTTGTTGATTTTATCAAAATATAGGTGTTTTTATGAAAATGTTGATTTATTAGTTTATAGACTTTAATATCACTTTATACATATTTTATTAAGTCTATAAAATCATTTTGTAAAGTTTTAAAATATGGTTTAGCTAAAATGTTAAAAACAAGTGTTGTTCATTTTCATGTTTTGGATTATTTTGAAAAATGATGAGATTTCTCAAATGAGAGGTGATTTTTGAAAACCAGTTTTTGTAACATGTGTATTATCATGTCTACAATCATTTTCCAAAGTTTCATAATTTTTGAATTTTGTTTGCTATTTTTAAAGGTAGTTTAAAAATTAGATTTACTATTTTAATCATGCTGATGCAGTGTTATCAGTTGAGTGATGAATGTCTTCAGTTAACTGAAGAAATCGTCTGGAATAACAAAAAGTTTCTGTTTTATTTCGGTCGACTGACCAGTCGACTGATGAGGTTATCAGTCGACTGATAAGGTCGTCAGTCAACTGATGAGCTGGAAAATACCTCTAACGGTCAGCTCATCAGTCAACTGATGAAACCCGTCAGTCGACTGATACTGTAACGGCTAGTTTTTTCAGCCTGTTCTAGTTTTAGATTTTTAGTCTTTTTGCTTTATTTTTCTTGTGTTTTGTGGTCTCTATAAATACCCCTCATACCTCAAATCAAAAACCAATCAAGAAAGTTTTTAAACAAGTTCAAAGGGTGTTTAAGTTTGTTTTAGTATTTGTTTCAAGTTTGGTTTTATGAAGCAATTTCCACAAGAGTTAGAGGAGATCACCATTTGCGTTTGAGCTTCAACTCTTCTCTCTCTCCCTCTTGTTATCTATAGAGAAGTTTTTCTAAACTATATTTCTAGCTATTTATTGTTTTGTTCATAATTTCCATAAGCTAGAATATTTATTTGAGTTTAGATTTATTTTGATTATACTCTTTGTTCACACACAACCTATTGAGCTTATTGTATTTATATTCATAGTATAATTTAGGGTTGTGGGTTTGTGACATTGAGAGTAAGCTTATATTGTGTTCTCATCCATTGTAGAGAATAATTTATTTGTATTGAGAGCTATTATTATGAGGTTCATTTTGTATTACACTAGTACATCAAGAGGAGTGTGTGGTGAGAGACGGGGTCATCCTAAGAGGAGTAGGGTAGGTGGTAATGCCTAGAGAGAGGTTGTAATTCCTAACGTTTGAGGGAGACACGGGCTAGAGACCAACACTTGAGGTGGTAGTTAGTGTGTTTTACATTGTGAGTGATTGTAAAGTTTTCGGTGAGCTAGAAAACCGAGTGTGAGGTGTAAACGTTATTCGGTTGAGCATAGAAAACCCGGTTGTGATAGTAGAGATCTCCTCGAGATGAGGAGTAGAGATGTAGGTCGTGGGGACCGAACTCCGTGATTATATCGTTTGTTTGTGTTTGTCATTGGCGTTCTTTTATATTCGTGCTTATCATTTATATCGCCTTTGTCAATTACTTGTTGTTTATATTGCCCTATCACTTTAGTAGTTTGTTTACCCTTGTGTTAATTGTACATCCTTGTATATATATCTTGTTGCATATAATATTTGCTAGGATATATTTGTTAATAGTTTTTAATTTGGCATAAAATCGGATTAGATTAGCATAAACCCTATTCACCCCCCTCTAGGGTTCTTTTCTAGTGGCACTAGGGTGTTTTCAATGAGATGATTTGGTTGAACGGGTTTCTAGAAGAGTTGGATCTGAAGCAAAGGAGAGGAGTTCTTTATTATGACAGCCAGAGCGTTATACATCTTGCCAAGAATCCAGTATATCATGCCAGAACGAAGCACATCGAGCTACGATACCATTTTATACGCTCGCTGATTGAGGACAGAAAGTTACATCAAGAGAAGATTTTGGGGAGTTAAAATCCTGCGGTTATGTTGACGAAAATAGTGACCATTGACAAACTGGAGTTGTGCGCAACTTCAGTTGGCCTTCACGTATAGGAGATGAAGGTGGAGCCACACCAGGAGGATCAGCAAGATCGTCGGGTTGATGATGATTAAAGAATGATTTTTTTTTTGCGTGTTAGGAGGATGCTTGAGAAGAAGGGAGAGTTCGGGTGAGCTCGTTGATTGTGCTTTGGTCTCCAAGTGGGAGATTGTTAGTCAAAGGGATGTAGATTCAAAACTAGAATCAAACAGATTGTTAGATAGCAGGTTTCCTAATCTGTTTGGTAACAGGATTTTTAATCTGTTTTGGTAACAGGTTATTAGGATTCCTAATCTATTTTGTTTTTGGTTTTAGAATTCCTAATCTGTTTTGGTTTTAGGTTTTCTATATATATGGAACGCCTTAGAAGAGATTAGACATCAGAAAAAGAGGGTTTTGAGAGAATTTTTCAGAGAGATCTCGGAGAGATTAGATCCTATTTGTGGGCATTGTAATCTTCTTCAATATTAATCAAAGAATTGTGTGTTGTGGCTCACGAGGATGTAGGCATGATTGCCGAACCTCGCTAAATCTGGTGTGTTTTTTCTTGTTTACTTTCCTACAAGTTTTTTATCTTTTATTTGCTGTGATTTTTCCTACTTTCCTACTCTCAAACACAAGGTCCGGAAGGGCAATGATTCGATTTGAGTGTTTCAATCCCTAATAGGCTTTTGGGATAAAAATTAGGATTGAGTTTATTTTGCAAATTTCTCCCTCCTGTTAATAAGGTTGTGTTAGTCAAATCACTCAGCTATAATTCTAATTGAGCTAGACTCTACAAATTTCTCTTGTGCTATTATTCACAAAAGTCTAAGGTTTGTCATACTTAGATTATCATCAAGTTTGATGAGTCATTAAGAACCCCACTAGTTTGGGTGTGGTAGTCTCATAGTATAGTAGTTTGAAAAAGTGTAGCGTAGTTACTAAAGTACACTCTTCAAACTACTTTACACTATTACTAGCAAAAGTATGGAATCCATCTTACGTAGATTGTCAATTTTGACAAGTCATCGAAGACCTCACTAGTTTAGGTATAGCAATTTGATAGTTGTTTAAAAATGTATAGTGTAATTATCACTGCTCGTCACTCAAAATTGGATCTAGATTAGTCTTGCCTAAGTTCTATCCTAAATCAGTTTGAATTAGGCGGTGGGGATGATTGTTCAACAAAGAACTGATTTAAGGTCTCTTTTTGGCCTAAGAAAAACTAGGCTAGTAGCAGCCTAATTTTTGCCAAACAAGAAACAACCTAAAACTAGGTCAAGTTCGCCTCTGACCTAGTTTCAAGGGGTTGTCAAACATACTTGAAGACAAAAACCTTCAGCCCAATTATATTGATTGTGTGAAAAATATGTAAAGGAAAACTCCTGTTACAACTCCAACCTTTACACAGCAATCATTAAACTACAAACAAGTGCAAGCAGAAACGGTTAATTGTGAACAGACCCCTATAGTATCATCCAATTGCATAAAGACCCTCGTAGTTCTATTTGTTGCCAATATACCCTATGTTAGTTCTGCTTGTTGCGAATAGACCCCTTATTGTATTGGCCCAAGTGCGAATATACCCACTTAGTGAACTTTTTCCAACTCCTTTAAAAATCAAAAAAAAAAAAGCAATTAGATTCTATCCTCACCCATAGAACTATAGGGGATGTATCTACCTCCTCAAAATTTTAAATGATTTTAAGAGTGAAAAAAAATCACTCAAGAGGTCTATTTGTAACAAATAAAACTATAAGACGTCTATTTGCGATAAATAGAACTATAGAGGGTCTCCTTGCAATTGGGTGATACTATAGGGGGTTCGTTCACAATTAACCCAACAGAAAAATGCATTTCCTTCTAATAATAAGAAAGTGATTAATGGTCAAGATACTAGAATTCAGGGAAGCCATGACGTTACAGTACCACAAACTGTAATCGGTTCTTGCTAATTAAGTGCAAGAATTTTGAATATGCATGGTTCAGTGAAAAATAAAATAAAAATTAACCTGCTATCTCATAAGCTGATAGTGATATCTCACCGTGTGATTGTGATTTTATGAAGCCTTCGCCACTAGCAGCAATTATATGTTATACGCACCATAACTCGATAAGTGACATTAGCATAGTCAAACTGTATTGCGCCTAGTCAGAAAAAAAAAAAATACAAGTAATGGATTTAGGTCAAGTTTTATGACACTCAATCAGCTCTCGATGAATTCAGTTCAAATAGTTCATTCTGAACACGTATAAGATGTCAGAGCAACAGACGCAGGAATGAGGTCCATATGGTGAGTCAAAAGAAAAAACATCGGTGAATAAACCTGCAATTAGGAAAGAAAAAGAATGTAAAATATTCATTTAATCGATGTCTCACGACTATACAAAAGGCAGAATTGGACCTCACAATATGTGAGAACCGGTGATCATATAACCAAATTCATAGCTGCCACCGTCGCTGAAGGTTGTTGTACAACAAAACTCTATATTGGAACATACACTAATCCTGAACATCACTTGTTTTCTGCCGCTCTCTAAATGTTGCATCGATCGTAATCAGCAAACCAAGAGTAGGGCTCAGTTCCTCTTGAAAACTCGCTGTCTCCTTGACCAAAAGGTGCAAACTCCTCTCTCCACTGCTGATCACCTAAGCTCTCTCCTCCATCGTATTTTGTTGCATCAGTATGACTAATTGCAGGTTTCAATGCTTCTTTTGGCAGACGTGACTCAGCAAGGAACTGATTCAACGTAACAATCTGCTGGTCGTAATTTTTCTTCAACTTGTCAATCTCTTGATAGGCCTTCTCAGTCTCTAGCTCTGCCTTCGCTGCTCGCTTCTGCTTGAAAGAAAGAAGATATAGTGTTATGTGAAACTATCAACATAAAAATAAATAAGTAAATAAATAGGGCCTCAAGGAGTGTGGAGTTGTGCAATCTTCAACTTGTTTAAGTAACCATATTCGATTTGCTTTTTTGGTGCAAGGAAGTAACCATATTAGCATTCAGCTTCAAGGTAAAGTTATATCTATCGTAAATAGCACCGTCAAAATTGAGAAAGTACGAAACCGGAAGATAATAAGGAGAGGCTCTGATGATAATATGTTGCTTTCTCGTGACTGATATCATATATTTGTCCAAATCATGAATTTATTAAAATTGACAAAAGCAGAAGAGGACAATTAAAAGATCTTAATATAGAGTTTTAACAAACTTTCAAATTTTAGATTTACAATATTCCCTGACTTAAGTTATAGGTGCAATAAAGAGCCCAATTCTTCCATATTTGCCAAATTACCATCCAAATCTTGGTATTCGCAAAATTACCCCCCAACTCTTTCACAATGACTTTTTTCTATCCCTTTCACTTAACAATATTAGTTTCTATATGGGAAATTATTGGAAACCTATTGGAATTATTGGAAATTTTGACATTGCCTTGTTAAAAACCAACATTCTTAAGTTGAAGCGGTAGAAAGACCCATTATACTAGTTTTGAGGGTGATTTTGCAAATATCAAGATTTGAGGGGTACTTTACAAATATTAAAGATTTGAGGGGTGTATATATGCAAAAACCCCTATTTATTTATTGAACAGTAAACACTGAGTGACACTCTACTCCCTCTGCCTAGACGGAGAGAATTTTCCAGAGATATAGTGGAGGCAACCTCTATTCTTATCAATGCATTTCCAGAGATATAGTGGAGGCAGTTAAATATTTGAACTGTCCCCATACATGACATCTCCACCTCTCAGAACGTCCCGCACGACGTGGGACGTTCCAAGTCATCCGATAATATCCGCACTCTAGTATGGTGACCGCCTCTTTGAGCAAGTAAAGACGTCTTTTTCTCTAAGACTGAAATAATATGTTTTTAAAACTAAACTTCGGACATGAAGAAAACTTTAAAACCACCTAAATTTTCATGTTGATAAACTAATTTGGATATGTTCAACAAGATGTATGCAGACGAGTTGTTATGGAATTCACAAAAGCTCTCACGAAGAAGTTAATGTTCTAAAATTTTCATATACATACCATTCCTGCATATTCATAAGAGTTTAACATTGACCCACAAAAATACGTGACAGACATCAATGTATGGCGATACAAATCCTTCATTGTGGTTTGTATTGCATTGCTTGTTCATCCTCTTATTAATACTAGTATGGTGCACGTGCTTTACATGTGGGCATACTTGTGAAATAATTAGTAATATCTTTTTTATCAAAATGAAAATCAAAATTTTATAGCTAATATTAATAAATGTGATATTTCGGTAGTTATTCTTTTAATAAATCTTAAATACCTTTTTAGATGACACTTGGTTCTTGCTAGGAAGTTCAGACAAAAAGCCTAAACCTGATGCTCGCGATGCCCATTAATCCTCAAGTTCAATATTTTTAAATAAAAAATATAATGATAGCTACACTATTTCACTTATATTATTTCTCCATTACAAAAGAGAAATTTTAGTGTTCTACAGTTACGAAGAGACATATGCATTATTGAAAGATGCATTTTATGCTATCAAAGATTAAAAAAAAGATAAGTCTTTTATCTTTTGTGTCGTCAACAATATTAGTTTGACTTGAAGGGTTCATGCACCTTCCGATAAATATAATATAATATGTTTAATTATATAAAATTGAATTTTTTGTAGATTATTTTTGTAACTTGTTTAAAAATTATTTTAAAATGTTTTTTATGAACTATTATTTTATATGTTATATTATTATTTATCAATGTATGTTTTTTATTTGTCGTAAAACAATCATATTATATAATTTATATATATGTATGTGTATATAACCATCAAATTAATATACACTCAATTTTATAAAACTAACACACAAATTTAAAAATAATTGCAAAAGAAGAAAACAAATAAGGGAAGGATCTTGAATTGAGTAACTTATGCTTTGACTTTTATAATAAAAAACTTATGCATTATAATTCCTAATAAAAGATTTATGCATTGAATTAATGCCAATGGATGAGGGATAATGAATCATTAATTAAGTGAATTGAGGAATTATCAAGCATAGGAATTATAAATATTAAGAGGGGCAAAATAGCAAGTCAAAAGTTTTGACACCCATATTCTCTTTTATAAGTAGTATAGATATAGATTACTATCAAATTTTTGTCATCTAAATGGCATTACTTATGTTACAATAGTCATTTTTACTCAGAACTTTTTTTCCCAATCCGTTAGAATGAGCAGTGTTTCTAAATCCAGGATGGTAAAACATGTTTTCCTAATTTACTACCAATTAACTAACTCTAATGTAACAGAACATTGTCACTAGTTTTCTTTGACCAGAACTGGACAATGAAACAAGAGCATTGGCACCCATTCATGAATTTTTAGGAACTTGAGATCTTCGCAATCCGCTCCTATTAACCAAAGAAAAACTCCTAACAAAAACCAAAAATAAAAATATCACCTATCTGATATGGGTTAGCTATGGAAAATGGGAAAAATTGGGGGTGACTCCATATCGAGCTTGAATATGAACCAGACATGGGCATTCCATATCCAAACATGAACCCAAGGCCAGGTGGACGACATGGATAAAGATCGTTCTATAAACTAATTGAATGTTGCATTGGATCCTAATTAATTTTGTAGTTTTTCAGCTATCTTATATTCTTAATCATTGTTCTATAGCTATGATTAAACTATTATTAGTTTAAAAAAAGCTGAAATAGAATAGGTAACGATAATAGTTGCAATAAGGGTTGGTGAAAGGTGCAAGGCTTTACTCGTATTAAGACGAAGTCCCCATATCCAGGGGAGAGGTAGGGAGTTGTTAAAAGACGAATGACTAATTGCAGAGACAAACATGTACCTGAGCCGTAGCAGCAGCTTCTTCTGCTTCCTTCAGCCGCACAAGCAGTTCGCCAGCTGCCTGTACAGCTTCGGCAGTATCTCTGAGTTGAGACTGAAGGCCTTTCTTTTCATCCCTCCAGTAACGCCTCTCCTTTTCTCTCTCTGCTTTTAAAGCCGAAATTTCAGCAGCAAGGGATTTTATGAACTTAGATTCTGCACCCTTAACTCCTGCTCTTGTCGCTGCTTTTCTCACATCCTCAATCCCATCCATCATTTGGCGATGTCTTCCGTGCAAATCAATATGCTTCTCTTGGAGATCAGCATACTGCTCCAGAATCCTGGCATGACCTTGCATGGCCGTCTGTAAAGCCTCCTTAAGCTCCTCTGTGCATTTCTTCTCAGAATCAAGTTCAAGTTTCCTCTTCTCAGCTAGAGATCTATTAGTTTCAAGCTCAACTCTAAGCTCTTCTGAGAGAGATATCCACTTGCTCTCTGCTTCAGTCCAACGACGCCTCTCTTCTTCAAGTTTTTCATCAATGCGTTCTCCCGATGACTCAGGAATTGTACTGAGAGAAGCCGAAATGGGTTCAACAGAATGGGTCAACTGTCGCAAAGGACTTCGATTATGAATCGATATTGAAGAAGAATCTATATAGTACTGCAATTGGCACTTTAGATCTTGAATTTCTTCCACAAGCACATCCCTTTCACCCATATCAAAGAAATTCCTATATCCTTCTAGTTCTTCTTGAACTCTTTTTAGTTCAATATTCAATCGTAGAACTTCAGGATGACTCTCATATTTCTCTTTCAGAAACTGCAAAACAGGCAAAATAGAAAGAATCGGTTGCAAATGTTGACACTTCTTTTAAGAACTTGACAAAAACTAAAATGAAAAATATATTAACCTTGTGCTCATTTGTTAATGAAATAAACTCTTCTTCCATAAAATCTTCAGCAGTTAAGATGCCATCCATGAGACTCTCCAAACGAGAGATTTTATCTTCTCGTGTCTGCTCAATTACTGCGCTGCATTCACGCTCATGCTTGTATTGTTGGATCTGCAAGTGTCACAATGTGGCAGTAAACAAAGGTGCAAAACATAAATATTTAGTTGGAAACAAATAAGTTGCAGAAAAACAATTACCAGACGATGTAGCTGCAGAATTTCAGCAGCCTGTTTTGCGCAGTGGTCTTCCAGCGCCATTTCTCGCCTGATAGCTCCAGCCAAAACCTTCTCTACTGCCTGTAGGAAAAGCATTTTTAGAACTTTGCAGCATGTTAATTTATGTCAATACTCAAAGTTTATCAAGAAAATCAACAAAATAAATAAGAAAATAGTAAGAAATAGAAACAATCAAGTGTCCAATTTGGAACATACTTTAGGTATTTGAATTTTGCATTTATCTGCTGATGGAGATGCATCTATAGGTACTAGCTGCAATTCCCTGTCATCACTGACAGCATTGTATTCAAGTGGAGGCGGTTTGTTCTTGCAATAACTACATATATATGTCGATGGTTCCCCCAAAATTTCAGCTTCTTCAGGAAGGGTTTGTACACTGACATCAACCTTGGCAATAGGCATTAAATGGTTGAGGTCAATGGGTTTGGTTGAGAACCTGAAACCTGATTGCCTTACACTGTACCGATGGTTGTCAATAATTTGAAGACCGCGGTGGAGGCTTGCTTCAAGGTGTTCAGTTGGTGAAAGGGAGTTTGTATTTGTCTGAACTAGAGGAACACCAGAAGCACTACTTTTGGGAATATCAGCAAAAGATAAATTTAAAACTCCTGAATCAGACTTTGGGTCTAACAGTATATTTCCCTTAGAAGCTGAAGTTGAAGATGACGTCCTCAGACTTTTCCTGCTAGAATTCTCAAAACTAGGCGAAATGCTCAATGGAGGTGACTGGAGAACTGTGGGTGTCTGATATGGCACAATGCTAAGGCTGGATGGAGAAATGCAGTCCAGAGATCTGCCAGAACCATGTGATTTGTCTGTGAGCAGCTGAATTTCCTTGGTGTGACCACACTCCTTCCCATCAGATGAGACTGGCCCTCTTGCAATTTCCTCAGCATCAGAGCCTACTTTATTGTCTTCTCCAGTTATTTTTTGTGGTGTGTCACAGATCTTTTGATCAACACTCATTGTTTCGGGAACTTGGTCATTACTAATGGTAGGTCCAGCTATATCCATAGAGCTAATTCCATTTTCTTTACTAGCCTTCTCGACATCTTCATCAACAATTTCCATCTCTTCATCACTGTCATCTTCAGCAACAGGCAACACTCTAGGACAGTTCAGGCTCATTCTTAAAAGGCTTAAGCTTCGACGTGCATTCCATCCTGTTGAATAACTTCCATTACTTTCTGGTGAGGCCCCAGTTGATTTCATTCGAAGAAGTTCATCCTGTTGATGACATACATCATATAGAAGATAGTTAAAGAGTAACTACAAGAGTAATCAAACAATGAACGATAAGATTACCTTCAGTTGACGTATCTGCTCCCTTAAGACATTAACATCATCCTGTGTTACCTCGTTTACAACTGCTTTATTTTTAATGGCTTTTGCTCTTTGTGCAAATCTCAAGGTACTGAAGGTTTCATTCTTACAGCTGTTTCATGAGGAATTTCATATTTAAAAATGGATATGAGGACAGATGGGAAAGAAAAAAGAAACTGAGAATGTCCGCAGCTTCAAGAAATTGCTCTACATTATGCATACCTCTGTGATGGTGAAATAGCACATATCATTGCTAGCTTTGCGTTGCCGCCAAGAGATTCTTGTAGCAAAAATGTTAGCCTGGAGTCACGGTAGGGAATATGCCTTGGTTTACCGGACTGAGAAACTTCTGCTAGAATATTAATTAAATTCCTGCAGCTCAGAGAAATTTCTATGAGCTTTTCCACATCTAATGTAATGCATGACGTATGTCTGAGATATTAATTTTACTGTGAATTCCAGATCCATGAAAACTATTCAGTGCTTGATTGCAGGATATGCATATTTTTTTAAAACTTTGAGCTTTCAATTCATAATACACAGTTATAAAACGTGAAATACAAGAAAGCCTGGCATATAATCCCTGAACTGCCAAAAGTGAATATTAAAATTCATGTGATAACATTAGGGTGTTTAGCTATTAATAATCAATTATTCACATAACTGCAAAATGCAGATGAAGTTTCTCCAGAAGATTAAACTATTAAATTAATCACAAATATGAATCAGGTCAAAATTGTGAGTGTTTGACTGGGGTTACAACATTCTGTGACCATTAAGGTAACTGTATGAATGTTTTAAGTGAACAAGAGGCAAGAACTAAATAAAAAATAAATTCATACCTGAAGTTGCAACCACTTTTTAGTAAGAAAAAGAAATTTAACAGAACATATATTCTGACAACTGGGATTTTGAAACCATTCAGACCTACATTCTACATTACATTCAATTTGACAAAATCTTTATAGGAGAATGCTGTTGCTAAACAATGAATCACTTACAAAGTAAAAAAAAACGATAAAAATAAATACAATTTACTACATATCTGCCAAAAGAATAGTGATTACTAATGAAATAGATAAGATATAAAGAAACAAGAACATCCTATTCCTAGCTATATTTCAAAGTAAAAGGATAGGTGTAGTGTATGAAAGTTTGAAGTATAACCACCACCCAGGATGTCCAATGGACTAGCAAAATCAAGACAAGGTTCATATTTAGTTAAAAAACATTAAGAACTTGCCAGGGTACCAGAGAATATGAATCACATACATCATTAACCAGACCAGATATCAAGAATTTGATAAATGGCTAGATCATTAGAAATTAATTCAACATTTCATAATGGTCATAGAAGGTAAACGATAAACAGCATGCATTGCTGTTTGGCTGGTGTATTAGTAAAGGAAGATACTTTTCAAGTAAAGGGTGTGCTAAGCAATATATGTCAACCTCTTTTCAAGCATAAAGAGTATATAAATGACTTTCCATTTCAGGATTGTACATGTAAAGAGTTTTATTCTCTATAAGAATTAAATCATACCCAAGTTGTGAAAGTGATCGGTTGATGTTGCCTGCTTCCTTTAGACGTTCCCCTGCTGCACCTGTCATCTTTTGTCTTTCTGATCCTGCTAGGTCAACTAAGTTGATTCTACTGCTCCTTAAGTTGCTCAAGCCATCAGATGTGCTCTAGAAGATATTTTAAAGGATAGTTCAGCCAGTTGACATTAGGTTAGATATAAAATATAAAACCACACTCTATAAAATCTATATGTATGCTTTGTGAAAACTTAATGGTTGGCCATCTCAGTAAGGTGCCCACAATATGCAGTCTGATAGGCGGTAGGAAACTTGAAGTTTGATTGAGAAGGAGGGAAGGGGAGGGCAAATATATATAATAATGGGTATTTTTGGCAAATAAGATGTAACAAGTGATTGATCAAATTAAAATGATAAGTATTCCTTCATGCATGTCCTTATGTTGTGTGTTCACAGAACTCCAGAAAAGAGTAGGAAGTTGCATAGCTCTTCATTTAAATAGAAAGAAAGTTAAGTTACGTGGTTTCAATAACATAAGAAACATAAAAATAATAATCTCAACATTCAAGGATTATACTTTTATGTTATAGATAAATGAGACTATATAGCACACAGCTGCAATATCAGTCATGCAGCAAATTATTTTAAATGTTTTTTAAGCAGAGAGATTGATCATAGAAAATAGTTCAAGAAAAGCGCTATAAAGCACAAACAATGATTAGAGAAAACCTTTGATCGAGATTCAACCACACAAGTAAATACACAATGTGAACGGGAACTCTCTGAATTTATACTTGTTGCACCAGTTCTCCTATTGGCTAAACCCTGCAATAATTATAGATTAATAATTGGCCAGAATAGATATAATATCAAAAAAAAGCAAACAGTTTTTTACAACATGCAATCTTCGAAACTCGAGCTAATGAAACAAAAACTCAGGAAGTTATAACACAACATCAGAAACTAAAGTAGCAAAATTTCAATGATTGAAAAATTCAAAATGCTAGCAGTTCAATAAATCATTATTTGTTAGATAGTCAGGGGTTCTCCTCCAACTTCAGAGAGTTCATTTATTTGTTCATATACTCAATTGAGGATAAGTGAACTTAAGGGTGAAGACATATTAGCATTTCTTCTTCTTTATAGAAATGAAGCATCCATCTCGTCCTCATGCCTTCTACTTTGTAGTTTTCTGTATGTTTGCTATCAATATATCACTCGTGTTGTTGTATATTGGTCGCGATCAAAACTGTTTGAATGAAGTTATCTACATGCTTAGTTTCTAATAATTAAGTTTCTATGCTTCCTCCTCCCACTTTTATTTTTGAATTATGACACCTCTAGCTACTTCATTGTTTGCTATAATTGATATTTCTCACTTATGCTCAAGACCTCCTTGAATAAAGTTGGCGACTTGGCATCAGCTTAGTTTTAAAGGATCATTGTCGAGTTCTGTGGCCACCATCATTCACTATCATAATGTACAGTTTAGAATACACAATTACGCATTTCTCACTTATGGTCAAGACCTCCTTGAATAAGGTTGTCGACTTGACATCAGCTTAGCTTTAAAGGATCATCGTACAAAATTAGCAGGTGAACTGTAAGGAGAATGAGTTTAAACTTGCATACAAGTAAAACAAAATTGAGGTGTTATCTGAGTTCACGCACCTTATCCAAGAGTTTGACCACGTCATTCATTGAACATACATTTTCCTCCGTTAGACAATCAACATAAATGCCAGTTTTGACATCTTCTCTAATCTGGTACATAAGCACAAAAGTTAAATACAAGAAAAGTAAGATCAGCATTCAAGAACCGACACAAATGCAACCTAATTTCACCTGAAGGTTCCCTTGCGTTGGATCCAATAAGTCAGTAATTTGCTCATTATAAATCTGCAAAATAATAAAAAGATGAATTAACAAGATCAGCACAGCATCTAACGAGCAATGTACAAGAATGCAGAACTATACGAGCACACTTGCCTCCAGAAATGAACAGCGACACTGATAGGTTAGTTGTTTGTCTGAATGCTTAGCTTGCTCCTAGAATAGAACATAAACAAATTAGCTTGTATGAATTGGGAGAAAAACCTTAAAGGAAAGATTAAGCTCACTTCTTTTATCCGCAAAAAGAGCCTCTCAAATACACGGGGTGTTAATCCTCGCTCGTCACTCGATGAATCCTTTGCTGACAAGGCACTCGGAGGTCCCCACATTGTGTAGGTTTTCCCACTTCCAGTCTATTCAATGAAATTAAGCCAAAAAAGAACTGACTAATCTTACCAAAGAAGAATTAAATGAAAACCAACAAACCTGTTTTGACTACTGCATGTTAAATTTACCTGCCCATAAGCAAATATAGAACTATTGAATCCAGCCAAGCAATTTTCCACCAAAGGGAGCCCAACAAGTTGGAATATGTCATGCTGAAGTAGAATTAAGAAAGTCAGATGAGAACTAATTTGCCACATTTCCACTAAAATTTCAGTGAAAAGTTAAAATTTTCACCTGAGTGGAACTGGAATCAGCAACAGAATCAAATGTGAACATGTGGTCAACAATAGACACGGAATTCGGAGATATCTTCTGTGCAATTTGATCGCTCTCTTCCTCTTCCTTGTTTAAAGGCCTCATTCTCACTATCACCTAATCAAATAAAAATTCGAAGAAAACAACAAATTAAGGGAAATTACTACCAAAATCAACCTAATCCTCCATTCTAAGTTCTGTAAACTAGGGTTTTTTCAGCAATTCAATCGAAATCCCCAAATTAAGTTGTACCTGAACGCCGGAATCTGATGGAACCGAAGCTGGAGATCCACCCTCGGTTAGGGTTTCCAAAGTGAGCTTCCTCTTGAGAGGATTGCCCCTAGGGTTGGACGGAGGCCTCGGAGGCAGAGGGCTTTTGCTCTTGAGCCCCAAGGGCTTGGATCGAAAGTGAGAAGAGTTGGGATCGGAGGACGGCATGGCGTTGGGATCGAGGTTCTCCTTGCAGAGAGGAGATTTCTGCTTCTGAGATGATGAAGGGGTCAGTGCTGGGGTTTCTCTCCTCATCTCGAACGATGAAACCCTAGGAGAGAGAAAGAGCGAGTAAGAGAGAGAGAGAGAGAGAGAGAGAGAGTCTAGATTTTAGCCGTTATGAGAGAGGGGCGAGATTTGAAATGGAGGATAGGAACGTCTTTTGATCTTGGTTTTTTCGGGGGAAGGGGGATTTAAATGAGAGAGCGTAGTCACATGGGGATGGGCGTAGCCGCTAGAAGTCAAAACGATAGAGACAGCTAGCGGAGTTGAATATACCGATTGTGCTTTAGGGGCTGTTTGCTTGCCAAAAAAAAAAAAAAAAGGAAATCAAGGAATAGGAAACTTATTTCCTTAAAATAATGTTTTATAGATGTTTGGTTGGTTAAAAAAAAGAAATCAAATAATAGGAGATGAGTTGTCACCATATTATTGGATAATGTGAGTGGTTTTTTAAAAAAAGTTGTTTTGAGGTTGTTTGGTTGGTTAAAAAAGAAGGAAATCAAAGAATAGGAAACATATTTCTTATAATGAGTTCTTCTCTTGTGTTTGGTTCATTCTTAAAAATAGGAGATGAGATGAGAGGAGATGAGTTGTTATTATATTATTGGATGATGTGACTCACACTTAAGGAAATCAATTTCCTTGTTTTTTTGGGGGCTGTTTGGTTGGCAAAAATAAGGAGTTGAAATAGGTTTCCAGC
>BQKN01066342.1:50256-70420 GCA_022839385.1 Asparagus kiusianus | reverse complement strand
CACACACACACACACACACACACACACACACACACACACATATGTAGTAAGAACTTTTTGACGTTTTCATAAATTTCTGTATGTGTTTTGTGGGTAGTTGTGTGCTTTTTTACTCTTGTCGTATGATAACTACTTTATTAGTCATTCAAACTCTTAATTGATTTAATGTGGGTATTGTAGATGGATGGTGATTGTGTTGATGAAGGAATGATAATAAGCATTGTCTCCGGGGCTACACTATCTATCATATTGATCTTAGTTACATTCATGCGTAGGGTGCAAGCTAGACGTAGAAGAATACGTAGTGGTCCAACTATTGAAAAATTAATTAAAAAAAAGGAGGTTTGAGCACATGCACTACATAGTGCATGGATATATAGATAGTTGTCAAACCTATGTCAGAATGCGGAGTGGGGCTTTTAACAATCTTGCTAGGATTATGAGGTCAAATCAACTTTTAAAAGATTCAAGACATGTTACGGTAGAAGAACAACTTGCCATGACGTTGAATATTTTGGGTCATAAAACCAAAAATCGCATCATAAGGTCGCATTTTATTAGATCGGGGGAGACCGTAAGTAGATATTTCAACAAAGTGCTTGAAGCAATTTATCACATACGTGGACGGTATATGAGACAAGCGCCAAATGAAGTACCGAAGGAGATCCTTAACAACCGTCGATACTACCCTTATTTTAAGGTAAATCATTTCTGGTTTATGAATAAGTAGATATTTATTTAACTCTATATTCAAAATGTTTCATATTTATTTGATGATATACTCTCTAGGATTGTATTGGTATGATCGATGGGACCCATATTGATGCTATGCTTCCGGCTAGACTTGTTCCACGTTTTCGTGGTCGCAAAGGAGTCACACAAAATGTTCTGGCTGCTTGTACCCCTAATAAATTATTCACATATATTTTAGCCGGGTGGGAAGGCTCTGCAAACGACTATAGGATCCTACAAGATGCATTATCTAGACCACAACCTCATGGTCTGAGAGTCTTTGATGGTAACTTCACTATCTTTTTAACTTTATTTAGTTACATATGAATATCTAAAAACGGTTTCAAAATAAACATTACCTAATAATAAATATTTTCATCATCGTAATTGTAGGTAAATACTACTTGTGTGATGCGGGTTACACAACCATGCCAGGTTTTATCTCCCCTTATCGTGGTGTTCGATATCATTTGAAAGAACAAATTGGAAAAACACCTAATAATAGAAGGGAGCTATTCAATCTTAGACATTCGTCTTTAAGATCTAAGATTGAATCCGCCTTTGGAATACTAAAAAATCGTTTCAAGATTCTTTCCTCTAAACCAAATTACCAATTTGAGACACAGGTTGATATTGTCTTGGCATGCACAGTGCTTCATAATTATATTGCCACAGTTGATCCAAACGATGACATCCTCAATGAACCTGTACAAATTGAGGAAGATGATAATGTAATGTCAAATGAAGATGAGGACAATGTTCTTGACTTCTCTCAAACTCAAACCCAACGAGAGCAAGTAGAATCAAGAACTGAATGGAAGGATCGTAGAGATCAAATAGCTTGGGAGATGTGGGTTGATTATTGTGAACGCTACCGTGATGGGAACGTCACTGAAATTGGCATGTCAACTTAATTGGGAAGTCTTTCTAGTGAATGTTTTGGGTCAAGTGCCTTGACTTTGTTATTAACTTTGACGGTTAATACATTTTGTTACTTTTGCTTGTAAAATTATTAATATTCGTATGTCACGATTAGTTTATGTAATGCAACAAGTGTCTTCTTCTTGTTATTAACTATGACGGTTGATTATTGTGTTTGACTAATGCAATTTATTTATTACTTGACTTGCTTATTTTTAGCCTATCTCATCATTATGCTTCATTTCCATAATTGTTTTTATATATTTGTCTCTAATATTCTATAGGAATGGCTGAGAATCTTAATTTGGATGTGGCTGACAAGAGCAATCCGACCACACCATCCCCCTCACCTAGAACTCCAACTATTCCGATCACTAGTGGTTTTAATATGGGGTTCATGCCCTACCAGTCACCACTATTTGGTAATACTTTAAATGCATTTCACAATGTGGCCAATTTGGATGGTAGTTACTTTCCTATGACACATCCACCAATGTCATTTACTCACATGCTGAACGGTCCTACCTCCATGCAACAACAGTGTCATATTCCATTCTCTAGTGGGGTTCATATCAATCCAAACACTGAAGGGGGAGCCCTTTTAGAACAAAGGGGTAGTAAGAGTCACACAACTACATGTGTTGAAAGTTCTTCTCCAGATCCAAAAAGACAAAGGAAGAAGGCGAGAATGGACACTTCTACATGTGATGAAAGTTCTTCTCCAGATCCAAAAAGAAAAAGGAAGAAGGCTCCTTCGAAGGAAAGAAATGATCCTACTGCTAAAGGTAAAAGTGGTTCACACAGATTTTGGCTAACCAAACATGATGATATCTTGATACCATTTCTTGCAAAAATGGCAAAGTCTGGGTACAAAGCTGACAAAAATTTCAAGCGGACCGCTTTCAATATGGCGGCTGTTCATATGAATGAACACTTTGATGATGGTTTTACCACTGAGCATGTTATCAACCATATGAAAAGTCTACGAACAAGATTTCATGATATGCAATTCTGTCGCAATCTAAGTGGGGCTGGATGGGAGGAATCTACAAGCACTATCATCATGGATAAAGACCGTTTCGATAGGTGGAGTGAGGTATTTCTAAATTTTACACTCTTCCTCCTTTCATATTTTTTTCAATGTTGACTTTTGCTTTAATAGAGTTTAATACATGTTGAATTATGCAGGATAAAAATTTGAGAGGTTCCAAGCTTAAAGAATACATCAACAAGCCACTAGTTCACTATGAGGACCTTGCAATTATTATTGGTGACGATCAAGCTAAAGGAGAATACAGCAAGGATTTTAACACATGTTTTGGTGGTAGTGCTCCAATTAATATTGGAGATGATGATGACAGTCCTCTATCCATTCAACACTCACCTCTCATTCAGAATATGGATGAAGATGATTCACCAACTCAAATTAGAGAAACCTCTATGCCCAAAAAAGACAGTCCTATAACTAATTTGCAAAATGAAAAGAATGGCAAGGGAGGGACTAGTAAGGGAAATGGTAATAGAAGATCTGATATTGATAATGAATTCATGCAACAAATGATATATCGGGTAAAAGCAATTGCATCCTCTATCAAGAATGTTAACATGCATTGGACTGAAAAATTGTCCAAAGCGGTCTTTGCCCACAAAGAAAGCTATCCTATTGAAATGCTTGAGAGGTTTTATGACACACTTCTTGAAAGCGAATTGGATGGGAGGCGATTTATTGGAAAGACTGACTTTGGACAAAAGGATTTGTTGAACAAGTTTATGGGGAAGCAAGTCTAGAACTAGTAACATGGCACTACTTTTATTTTGGTAGCATTTTGTGGGTACTAACTTATATCTACATCCATACTTTTGACTTATTTTTGTACTTTTGCTAATTTTGAGACAAACAATATGTCTAATTTGTGATGTATCTGAGCGTGATGGAAGCTCATCGTAATTTAGATTTTCAGCTGCTCGTGTGTATGATATCTATGACTTGATAACTTATAATAGTGACTTTGTTGCATATATGTCGATGATTACATACCCATTCAATTTTAATTTTTAATATTATTCATTGTTGCTGCACTACTTAACTGTACCTTCATAAGCTTGAGTTATATGTGAACATGTGTATGGAAATTGGGTTATTAAATCTGAATATCTTATCTAACAATCATGGCTTGTTGTTGCAGGATCCTCCACTGGCTACGACAAATATTTGATTTCTTACCTATCGACATGAGTCGTTGCTATGATGTTTGGCCAATGACAAAGGATAGCAACCTACATTGAGACCTCATGTACTGGTATGGCTATCTTTGTATATTGTTGGTCATTTTCTGAGCACTCGCTAGATTTTTCTGAGTTGGCAGATGATTTCCATCAAAGTTTTCTTTAAATTTGAGGTTGAACCAAACTGAAGATTAGAAAAACTAAAGGGTCTTATATTTTAGAATGTCAATCTGTCAGAGCTGGAAACCTATTTCAACCCCTTATTTTTGCCAACCAAACAGCCCCTATAGAACATGACACTTCCATGCAATCATACTATCTGAGACATCATGCAATGATGATAATGAAAAATGATTAATGTGATATGCAACCTGCATTGAGGCTCATGTATGTAGGAGATGTGCATCATGCTTTTGATCAATATTTATGATTTAGCAACCTATATCAACTTTGATGTATTGGCATGGCTATCTATAATGATATTGATCAAGCTCTTACACATCAAGCACTACATGGACACCTATGTATTGGATGGCTGTCACTTATCATTACCTTCAAGTTCTGAGCTTACATATGTCTATGATGAGTTTCATTGTCATGGTATTTTGACCCAAGAAATGATGTTGTTGAATGAGGGTTACTTGAACTTGCTTATGTGAGCCTCTTTTTTTAAAATTTTAGCAATCTGGTGTTACACTCCAAGACTTGTTATGTAAGCCTCTTTTTGCTTTCTTGAACTTGCTTTCTTGAACTGATGGAGGGTTACTTGGGAGGATAATTATTATATGGATTGGATCAAGATTTCTCACTTTGTTATGTGAGCCTCTTTTTGCTTTCTTGAACTTGCTTTTAAGCTTTTCTGTTCATTTCAATTGTCAGTGCTTGGGTTAAATTGAACTGGCAAGCTTTTATGAGGTCTCATGCCTAGTATGCGTTCAGTTCTTGCAAATATGAGAAATTAGGCTATAAATCTGATTATCTTATCTGATTATCGTGCATACTATGCTTTTAGTTCTCTTTTTGATGGTAACCTCACCATGGTGAGGACTGAGGACATCCAGTTTTTCTCATTGTGCATTTCTTCCATCCAATCTTCTGAGAAAATGAGAAGTGATTTTTTTGGTTAACCATACAAATTTTAATAAACCTTTAAAAACAATTGAAAAGCACGTCTATGCTTGGAAATAAGTTTCCTATAATTAGGGAAACCAACCAAACAGCCCCTATATGGAAATTGGGCTATAGTTCTGAGACATCATGCAATGATGATAATGAAAAATGATTAATGTGATATGCAACCTGCATTGAGGCTCATGTATGTAGGAGATGTGCATCATGCTTTTGATCAATATTTATTATTTAGCAACCTATATCAACTTTGATGTATTGGCATGGCTATCTATAATGATATTGATCAAGCTCTTACACATCAAGCACTACATGGGCACCTATGTATTGGATGGCTGTCACCTATCATTACCTTCAAGTTCTGAGCTTACATATGTCTATGATGAGTTTCATTGTCATGGTATTTTGACCCAAGAAATGATGTTGTTGAATGAGGGTTACTCGAACTTGCTTATGTGAGCCTCTTTTTTTAAATTTTTAGCAATCTGGTGTTACACTCCAAGACTTGTTATGTAAGCCTCTTTTTGCTTTCTTGAACTTGCTTTCTTGAACTGATGGAGGGTTACTTGGGAGGATAATTATTATATGGATTGGATCAAGATTTCTCACTTTGTTATGTGAGCCTCTTTTTGCTTTCTTGGATGGATAATTATGCATGGGGTGATATTATTTATGTACTTGATGCTCCCCTCTAATTTCCCCCAAGATCTTGCCAAAATGTGTTAATTGCCATATAATTCTGGAGCTACTTATGTATTTGTACAGAGGACTAGTCTTAATTACTTTGTATCAGATTGATGCTTCTGCTCTCAGGTGCGTTTTCTACTAAACCCTTGTATAGTTCTCAACCTGGAAGCTCATAACATTTACCTCATATTTTCTGCTGTATTTTGGCATCGGCTTGTTTGCAAACGGGTATGTTTCTGATTAAGCATACATGTGACTGTAATATGTTATTCTAATAATGATATTGTATGGTATGTAGTGTATATGCAGTGTAATATACAGGGGTTGCTTGGAGGAAATGCAAAATACTCGAGGCATAGGAGATGTGCTAACATTTCTTGTTCGATGCAAATATCAGATTCAAGTGAAAAAAAATAGAAATGCTCGAGGACGTGTTTTTTTATTATCAGATTGATGCTTCTGCTCTTAAGTGCTTATTCATATTTAGTTTGATATATCATATTCTAATATTACCCTGTTATTTCTGTCTAGCTTGTGATGTAGAATCTATTGGTTCAGTATTCTGGCGATTAATATAGCATCGATTAACAAATTCTTTGACAATTTTGTCTAGACTGAATTATCTATGTTGTACTAGGATGTTCAAGTGAAAAAAATATCTTGAACTGTGATGTGGGTTGATATATTATGTTCATGTCATTTTTGTTTTGAAATTTTGATGGGGAATAGTTAGAATTTGGTTGTTGAAATGAATACTACATTTTATTATGTGAATGTCTCTTTGGTGGTAACCTCACCATGGTGAGCACAACTACTGTTTCTTATTGTGCACTTTCCATCCAAACTACTGAAATTGAGAAGTGATATTTCCTCTTTTTGGTTTCTTTTTTTTTGGTGTGAAACAAACCATGGATATTTGAGGACATCTATTTCCAGCCCTCTTTTGTGATGAACCAAACAAAATTCAAGAAACCTTTAATAAAACATGGAAATCAATGTCCATGCTTGGAAATAGATTTCCTATATTTAGGGAAACCAACCAAACAGCCCCTTGGAGGAAATGGGTGGAGATGAAAGTTAAAGGAGATGAGATGAGTTGTCACCATATTATTGGATGATGTGATTGATTTTTAAATATGAGATGAGATGAGATGAGATGAGTTGGATGATGTGATGATAAAAATAATATTTTATTAGATGTTGGATGATAAAAGTAATATTTTATTGGATGAGTTGGATGATAAAATGATATTTTATTAGATGAGTTGGATGATAAAATAATATTTTATTGAATGTTGGGGTAAGTTTTAGGGATGGAAATGGTTGAAAATAGAAAATGGGAGATTTCCATGCTCCCATTTCCTATTCTTGGTTTTTAGGAAACCAACCAAACAGCCCCTTATAAAATGAAGTTCAGGTTTTAAACTGCAAAAACTAAACGCCTAAAACTGCGTATTTTTGTCAAAATAAATTTCTAACTTTTCTTTTTGAATTATTCATCAGATCCATTTGTACGGCCCATGATTTATTTATTTTTATTTCGAGTATGGTTCAAAGCATCTCACATAATTACATTGGTGATTGAAAGAGAACAAATTTTTTTTTTCAGATATAAGTTCATTAGAATTGAATTGATTTTCATCCGTCACAGCGAAGGACTATACAAAATTAAGGAAATTTGCTTCGTGCCCCACTGCCCCCCATCAAAATAGAGAGTTGAGTCTTCTCCTCCTTTGTCTTTTTCGCTAAGGGGGTGTTTGGTTCAATTTCTAGAAATTATAGGAAATGTTTTCCACCTAAAATATGATTTTCTTGTATTTCTTAAAAAAATTATAGGAAAAGTTTTGAAAAATCAAAAAGTACAAATTTTCTTGTTTTTTGTACTTTGCTTGTTTGGTTCAAAACAAGAAAATAGCTCATAACTTTATAGAAAATAACAATATTTGGTAGATTTTTAATTAAATATGGTATGTGTCAGATTTCTGGTGATTTCCTCTCATTTTGAGAGGAAATTGCTTTTTGTAAAATTTGGTAGGTTTTGATATTTTATAGAAAATATTTCTGTAAATTTTTTGTTGAACCAAACATAATTTACAGAAATCTCTGGAAAACTTTTAATTACAAATTTACCATTGTCAGATGTTTTGAGAAAAGTTTTCTAAAAAAGTGTGCAACCAAACAGCCCCTAAGGTCCCATCCGATTGAACCAAACAACAATTTTTATTTTATTTTTTATTTTTTGGCATCTGAGTAAACCTTCGTCTGCGATTTCTTTTTTTTTTTACCCTTCCTCCCTAGAAGGAGCATGGATTTTGAATCCAGTCCTCTATAAACTTTTAACTTCTTCACAGAAGGACTCGACTACACAACACCCTCTCCACTTATACTCCATGGGCGGACCCGCTACAAAACCGACTAATGGGTTGTTTGGTTGTATATTTTTACCATGTAAAAGGATGGAAAACATAAAAAAGTGGGTCTCAATGTCAGCTTTCATCACTTTCAATTGTTTGTTTGTAGTTGTGAAAATAGTGTAAAGTGATTTCATATGTTGACGTGGCTTGTAAAGTGATTTCATAAAAAAAAAGACATGATTTTAGGAGAAAGCTGACATTGAAGTCAAAAAAATAATAAAAAATAATTCCAACCAATATGATCATTTGAGTAGGGACCACTTTTTACACTTTCCAAAAAAACAATTGAATTTACATTTACAAACCAAACAAGCAATTTATGATTCCAATGGAATCAAAAACAAACAAAGAAAAATATACAAGTGAAATTAATGAGGTGGACAACAATTTTCCAAGTTGTGTCATAAATACACAATTTTACCAACAACAACCAAACAGCCGTATAGTGAGTAGGTAGGGTTTTCAATCCTAGCTGGCTAGTGGAAACTTCTTAGACATAACTATGCATATCGCAGTTCGTAACAATTATGCTTTCACTATTTCTGTCCATGCATATTTTTTTAAATTTCTCAAAATATACACGTCTTCTTAGTTCTCTTTCTTCATGGAGTGAGATGTAATGAGGTGTAAGGAAGGACGTACATTTTCATACTTCTTGTTAGGTTGAAGGGAATGTGATGGAAGATATATTACTTTTTATTATTTGTTTCAGGAGATGAGAAGGAGAGATGAGATGACGAGTTAGTTAATGTGCAATAATATCCTTTTTGTAGTAGTATTTCTAGAACCATATTAATGAGATTGTCCATGATTTATTAAAACAAAATAGAAAATAAATAAAAGAAAGAAAAATATTAGACTGTCTATTATTTATCGAATCAAATGAGGGGGATGCCCAAGCTTTTTTACAAGATAATATTCTAAATCTTCATATATTTACTTTAGTCACCCAAATCTAATAAGTATTATGAACGTAGCCCTCTTGTTAGCATCACGTTGAAAGATTTGCGGGAATCATTTTAAAATATGAAGTTTTAGGGGACTTTTTTTGAAATTACTTAAAAATTCAGGAACCAATATGTTCAGAATTTGAAAATTTAGGGGACTAATTACCAAATTTGTAAATTCCGGTGTCTTGATTCACAGACCTAAAGATTTAGGGGACCAAATTTGGAAAAAAAAAACTTGCGAGGATACTATAATTAATTAGGTAATGAAGAAATACTTCTGAGGATAAAAGACTAATCATAAAATAAATATCCTCAATCTATCCATGTCCCTCCAAATCAGAGAGAATTTTCTCCCTTCTCACGATCAGTTCATTTTTTGCTTTCTCTTTCTTCACCTCACTTCACTCTGCGTTATTTTCTCTTCTAAATATCTCATACCAAAGTGAAACATGCTTTCCAGAAAATAGAAATGTTAGGGACACACCCACAACCACAATCCCAACCACACATCTACTCTCTCTATAGTGCATTGGGACCCACATGAAATTTTATTTTTAAAATTTCATGTGGGTCCCAATGCACTATAGAGAGATTAGAGGTGTGGTTGGGATTGTGCTTGTGGGTGTATCCCTAACACCCCTCTTCCAGAAAAACATTTTTCTATATGTTTCACCCTCGAGATTAGACCTTTCAGAAAAGTGAGAGAAAGAGAGGAGCGAACAAAGACGTACAAATGTCACCCACTTGCCCCATTTTTTATGCACATTTATTTGTTTTATTGCCTATTTCTGAGAAGAAAGCTCTGAAATAGATGTCCATCAAATTAGCCATTTTTCGGGGTTTCTAAAAGGTCTTTTTTTTTGAATTTTTCGGAAGGTAAATAAGTTTTTAGTAAACATTTTTAAGAGATATGATCAATTTCAGGTTTGTGTCGGGAAGGTAAATAAGTGGACAAAATTTTTAAAACGGCTCTTTTTCAAAATTAATAAGTAAAATCGACCATTTTAAAAAAAATTAGCAAAATCGACTCTTTTCACTGTAAAAGGTCGATTTTACAAATTTTGAACTGCACGGGACGTGACTACTAGTCCTGTGCAGTTCTCCAAAAAAATCACCACTTCGCACTCTCTCTCCTCCCCCTTCTCACCCTCTTCTACCTCCCGTCGACACCGCCTCCGTCAAAAACCTCTCCCGCCTCCTCAACCTCTCCCCCACCATCGCCGGCATCACCCTCCTCTCCCTCGGCAACGGCTTCTCGCCGACGCCGGCCTCAGCTTCTGATTTTCGTTGAAGAGGGCGAAGAGGTAGACGTCGATGTTGGTGTTGGGACTGAGGGGAGTACCGGCATTGCCAGAGAGGACCTTGCGCACGAGGTTGTCGTTGTAGACGGCGACGGCGTCGGCCTCGCCGATGCCGGTCTCATTCTTGTCGCCCTTCGAGGGCCAGTTTGACGGAGGAGCTTGATCACTGGCTTCATCATGCCCTCGGCGAGGTCGGGCTTGAACGAGCCCGATGACGAGGGGTAGGATGAGAGTTGGGGGCCGATGGAGGCTGGATGCCATGGATTAGAACTAGGGGTTCTGATGTTTGCTGCTGGTAGGATGAGGAGATTTTTTGATAGGATGATGGAGGTATTTTTTGGTAGGATGAGGGGATCTCAGTTAGGGTTTGATTGAGTTTAGACGCGGAGCGGAGAGAGATCCAGGAGAAGAGGGAGGGTGACGCCGGCGATGGTGGTGGAGAGGTTGAGGGGGCGGGACTGGAGAGATTTTCGACGGAGGAGCAGAAGTAGCGGGAGGTAGAAGAGGGCGAGAAGGGAGAGGAGGAGGAGGAGAGAGAGTGCAAAGCGGTGATTTTGGTTTTTTATGGGGAGAACTGCACGGGACGGCATGGGACTACCCGCCCCGTGCAATTTAAAAATTACAAAATCGGTCTTTTTCAGTGAATATGGTCGATTTTGCTATTTTTTTTGAAAATTATCGATTTTATTTATTAATTTTGAAAAAGAATCGTTTTTAAAAATTTGTCCTAAATAAGTTTTTAGTAAACATTTTTAAGAGAGATGATCAATTTCAAGCTGCGTCAGGTCTTAGAAAACACTGTCCAACTGAACCAAGCATACTCAAAAAGGCAAATATCAGTAATCGGCCCCTTACAACCGTAGCGCATACGCGATACCGGGCCGAGATTTAACGGAGTCGGTCTGGGCCGAATTCCCAGCCCAAAGCCCTTTCGATCAACCGGTAACGAAGAACCCAGTGACTGACCGCCGAAAGATGCCTATCCCTCTCTCATCCATGAGCCCTCGAGTCCTCATGGCTCTCCTCTCTCTCTAACCCGACCCAAAAAAAAAAAAAAAAAATCTCATCGGCAATGGACGCTCCTTCCCTCCTAAAGTTCGCCGCTTCCTCCACTCTCCTCACCGCAGGTGAGGCCAAGCTCGCCTTCTCCGCCTCTTCCCGCCTCGTAATCCCTCTCCCTCTCCTTCTCGCCTTTCAAATTTTGCCTCCTCCTCTTCTTCAAAAATTTAACCTTTTGGTCTCCCCATTCACTTAGGTCTCACCGCGAAAGGCAAAAAGAAGTCTCTGTCTCGGGCCGGTTCTCCCCTCGAGGTTCTGTTCCACTGATGCTGGCCAGGCCTTGGGTTCTTCTTCGAAGAGGAGAGCTCGAGGCCCCGTGATGGCGGCCAAGAAAGCAGCAGAAGGTTATTATTCCACTCGCTGTTTTTCTTTCTGAAGAATTTTGGATGGGTCTATGAGCTTATTGGTTTTTAGCTTACTTGTTTGAAGAGTTAACACCACTTTTCAGCAGAATCTTTGTTGCGCGTGGTGAAATTTCTGAATTTTTTTTGATGTTATTAATTCGTGATATATAATATAGTTTGTGTTCTTGGTGGTTTTTTCAAAGAAATATAAGCTAGTATTGATCAGAGCTTAATGGTTCGTGATCATATTGTTTTCATATTAGTTCGAGTGATTGGGTTTAAGCATCGTCCAAAAAGTTTGTACATACTTAACGTGAGCTTTTGAATAACTAGCTCATGGTTGTACCCATCCGTTCTTTCTTTTTTGGGAGCAAGTACCCATACGGACGTTTTAGACTGAGCTATAATGAATCATGCCAAGGTAATCCATTCCAAAAAGTTCTATTCTGAATCGCTTTACGAGATTATATACTGCATTGTTCTATTGAGGTGTTAATTGAAATATAATCTTTGGAGACTTCAACTTTTATCCGTGTTTCCTAGTTTGTCGTTACAAATTCTACTCCAATTTGTGGGCTAAACCACATGTACGCTGTTATTACAAATAATTGTATATTGAATCAAATCCTAGGACTGTTGCTTTTCACTGATGTACCTGGTTGGGGTTTTTGAAGGTCGTAAAGAAGAAGGGAAATATAAGCATACGATAGAGCTTCCCAAGACTACATTTGGCTTGAGGGCCAATTCTGTTGTGCGGGAGCCCGAAATTCAGAAGCTTTGGGAAGAAAACCAAGTGTTCAAAAGGGTTGTGGAGAGGAATACCGGGGTATGTCTTATTCTCAGATCACCTAATATTTCATAATTTCTTTTGTAAGACGTGATAATTTCTGTTTTGTTTATTTAGTATATAATTTTATGTCTTATTGTCTCGCAGGGAAGCTTTGTTCTTCATGATGGCCCACCCTATGCGAATGGCAATCTTCATATGGGGCATGCTTTGAATAAAATTTTGAAAGATATTATAAATAAATACAAGGTTCACTTCTTCTTTAGCCACACCATTCATTTTTTAATAGTTTTTTTGTTAATGTAGTTCATCCATATTAGGTCAAAAGAATCGTTTTATCATTAAGGTCTCATGTGCAACATTCTTGTAATGCAGTTGGAGCATATTTTTACAACTTTTATGGGTATTTACTTAATGGAAGTCTCCAAGTGAAATTCAGGAAGTTAAATGGATAATTAAGGCTGATAAAAAAAGTTCTACAGGAAGTTGAAAAAAAATATGAAAGATGCCAAACAATGATTGCAAAAGAATGAATAAAATTTATGTGAACATTTTGCATGATCAAATGGATCTTGCAGCATGCTGCCAATATTATGAGATGTCCTCACAATCTTTTTTCATTAAATATATTATTTTTCCATTAGGATCTTAGTTTTGTTACACATTTTCATAGGTATCGATTATATGGTCCCATCTTCTATATGTGGAATACGATTAACAGAAAACTACAGGATTTCTATTTCTGAACTGAAAGTTCTTATGATGCACTGCTGCTTGGGATATATGAGCCATTGCACCGGCGCATTTGCATACAACTCCATCCTTATAGTTGAGCCTTTTTAACATTGATGTGCTTATAGGGTTCATTGGTGCAAAATTCTATGAGGCGTTCACGAGTCTGCTGATTATTCTGTAAGTCGATGTCCACTAGTCTGCTGGTTATTCTATAAGCGACCTCTCTGGCTTATAACCAAAATTTAAGGTAGTAATTGGAAATACTAAATGATCATCATATCCTTGGTCTAAACTTATTGTTGACTTGTTATCTTCACATGCATCAGTATGCCTATATCAGTATGCCTATTGATTATCTGAATGCAAAATGTTAAATGTTCAATGTTGATATCAGCAAATTCTCTATTTTTGGTATATAAGGTTAATCGAGCATTCAGCTTAAAGTAATTATTATACCTGCACTTGTAATCTAGATGTTTTACCAAATTTTACCAGTATTATGCTCACTTAAATTCTCTATTTCTTGCAGCTTCTTCAGAACCATAAAATCCATTTTGTTCCTGGTTGGGATTGTCACGGTCTTCCTATAGAGTTAAAAGGTAAGTGCCTTCTATATTGTGCAATACCTACAATGTCTTCAATGTAATTACTCAATAATTATTATTATACATCAAAATAACTTTATAGTCAAGAAAGAGGGTAATTTACATTCCCAACATTTTTAGGATATTTGACTTGTCTGGACTTTATTACTTGTTTCAACTGGGGCCTAGAACAACTAATGATTTGAACTGAACTCTCCTATATGCTACATAAACTGTATAATTGAACATGTCCCTAGGGTATCTCACGTAAATCTTAATTGAAACTGAAGGTTGGTAACTTGGTATGATATCAAATTTGCACTAGCACACATTTAGATTATCAAATCGATACAATCGAGTATGTTATCAAATTGGTACAATCAACCCGATGACCTTTTGTTAGCCTAACTGATATCTTGATATTGTAAAACTTGCTTCCAACCTATAACATTCAAGTGCTACTCTTGTCATGGTCAAGTCATTTGTAACGAACAATATAAGACTTTGTTTAAAATTTAACAAACACTTACTCGTTGAAAACTAGTGGCCTACAAATGTTGATTAGCGTTTGCATTTGGGAGGCAACTGGGCTTATTATTTTTTAGTTTATTTTATTTTACTTTTTTGATAACCCAGCTCGGAATTGAATCCCGGACTGTGAGAGCTATATTGGAATCTCCCAACTGTCCGGGTCACCAGCAGTGCGTGTAGCTAGGCTTATTATTAAGATTTAGGGTTTGAGTGCTAGATTGATATGAAACGAGTTTAGTATATTGGATATGATAGATAGGTTAACAGCAAATAAAGGCTTCAAATCATTTTGTGGCCTCAAAGAACAAATGACTGTATGCTTGGTCTCTACAATAAGATTAACATACATCTCTTTACTGAGTTTATAATTTCAGTTTTTTTCCTTTATCAATGCCATCCACTACCTATAACAAAGAAAGCAACATCTTTTATATTAAAGTCTTGCTTAATAGCTAACAAACTGATACTACATAAGTCCAAAACAGGTCCTGGATAAATTTCAAAAGGTTTGACTTTATTATATCGAGAATATGTTGACAACTAAAAGATATCACATACTCCAAACTGATACAAAGAATCCTAGGTAAATGGAAAATCTGATTGAAAAACCAAACAAAGTAATCAATACTGCTAGAACTATCTAAAATTATAAAAACTAATATTGCAAAAGGGACGAGGGTATTGTCACTTAATCTACTCACTTATTGAGATCATGCATTTCTTGCACCAAAAGCATTGCAATTTTTTTGCTTGAATGTGTTGGTTTATCTTTCTATCATATTCCTTCAACTTTACTTTCTCTATTTGCCCAAAGCTGCATAATTAGGAAATATTTATTTGTTAGCAGATTGGTGAAGTAAAAAAAAAAGATATCAATATATTTACGACCATTGCTTGAAAGATTACTCACTTGTAAAGGAAGAATTCATGAGGGTAACATTATTTACCTGTTTAACCCATGACCTCTTTACTCTTTGATGGGATATCTTCCAAGTACTAACTACTATCTAAAAGCTTAGTTGATGCCTTGTTAGCCAGACCCATATTTTTTATGTCGTCGACCACTCAATGCCCTTTATGTTGATTTTTTATGCTTGAGGGTTTCCTAACAAATAGAAGAAACATCTTATATGAAACAACATCTTTTGATATCTTAAGGGAGATTTTAAGCATTGTCGTATCTTAAATTTCCTTTAATCATTACACCGAAACCCTGAAGTTATGGTGAGAGTTAATTATATTTTATATTCTAACGTGCTTTTGCAGGTTGAGCGCCCTTTTTGTGGGTCAGGGTCAGAACCTGGGCTTACATACCAGTGTCAATTTTTAAAAAAATCTACTTTAAATTCGTGAAACCTAGATTGCTCTGATATCAGCTTAAAAAGTTTTTCTAACCATTTCATCAATCACCCCAAAGTTATGGTTGGGGTTGAGGATTTTCTTATTATCTCTAACAATGTGAAATCTAAGTGGTGCAAATTTGTTAGGAAGTTCATGGTTTGCTTATGAGCATTGTTTTAAATATCCCCGACATGACCCGATATATCCACCAATATATCCTTTTACATGGCTTACCACAACCGATATGGTCTTTAAATATCCTTTACCTCTTTTTGGCTATTTTGAGTGATAAATCCCCGATATGGCCGATATATTTGCCGATATGTGGACCGATATATCTTTTTATATAGTTTGTTGCAAAATAATATACCGTGTTTGGAATTTTTGGGCGAGATATCAATATTTTCCCATTATATCAAATGACATTTTGCCCTAAAAAAAGCAGATCAAATGTTGCAACGTTGCTTTGCACTTTTGTTTGTTTTTTAGAAGGTTGATTAGTGATCCTAAACATATATTATTCATATTTTGTATACTTAAAATTTATTACATATGTTGAGATTACATTTTAATGCATTATACTATGTATGCAAACATTTATTATGACATTCCGATATTTATCACATATCCCCGATATTTCCTTGATATCCGCAATCTGATATGAATTTTGGCCATTCGATATTTCCCCGATATCCGATATTTAAAACATTGCTTATGAGATTAGGTGTATTTACCTAAGTTATTACAGAACAATAAAATCACAAGTACTTGAGTTATCTTTGTTCCTGTAGAGATCGAAACTGCAGATATACCATTCAATTGATATTTTGTTTCTCTACTTAGTTCTTAGTAAATGCTATATAACTTATTAATGCGTTTAGCTTGACCAAATTGGTTGTAAGATAATTAATCACGACTCGAGTTCTTCGTAAAAGGTGCATATTCAAGCATAAATTGGAAGAGCTATAATTTTGTAGAAAGAAGATGAATCCAGTTACTAGAGTTTTCAAATTTTAAATAGGATTTAATACCTTAACCTTACTCCTACAAGGATTCAAGCTAATTCAGTTGAGGCCGAGACTAAAACCCCACAGTGAACAGATGTACCTAGGGCTAGGTGTGGAAATCACAAGAATCTAGTTACATGGACGCATGATGCGAAAAGCAATCTAAAATGGACCTGCAATGGTAATTCCTCAAGAATCAAAACTAAATAGACATTCTTATGGATGATGATTGTGGACCCTTCATCTAATGCGATTAAGAATTATTAGAATCCTTGCTTTTTTGGCAGGATTTTATTTTATTTTATGTAATTTTCTTTTTAGTTTGGATTTCTTTAGGATTTGATGTTAAGATCTCTTTCTAGCTTAGTTAGGGTATCATTTGATTTCATCCTTTAGTTTTGTTAGGTTTTGATTTCATTAGGATTTTTATTTACTTAACTGTTTTGATGCTTTCTCTTTCCATGAGGAATAAACCATCAATGAATAAAATTCGAGATATGAGAATTTTCTTGTGAGGAGCTTGTGAAGTGTTTTGTCATGTGATTTGCCTCTTGGGGCTGTGATACCCTTAGGTCTGAGGTCCGTGTGAAGCCTACTTATTTATCTAAACTTTTTCCACTTCCAATCCTAATCATTCATCCAAAAGCACCCCACGAAATCTACCTCAAATGTCAAATCTTATCCCTTGATCCATTTCAAGCAACATTTGAAAAATCCCTATAGCATTACTGTTCATCAATGAACTAGGGATCAAACAGTTCACCAGTGAGCAGTAATCCGGTGCTGTTCACGGGTGAACAGTCATAAATGTTGTTTATGCACTTCCCCATACTCCGTTTTCAATGTTGCCGATCGCAATCCATCAGGATGTAGAACAGACCCAAATGCTATTCGAAACCCTCATGTTAGAGACTCAACCGCCTTTGGACCAAAACTCTCACGCCGTTCCCCATCACATTCTCACAGAAGTACTATTTTCTCATTTTACCAGAAGAGTAAACTTGTAGTCTTTATGTGTGAGAAATTATGTTAACCGATTATTACATCGCTTATAAATTTAATCAAACTTGAACTATAACCACATACATTCAGAAATCAGAATAATGGAAACTTAATTCTGGAATTCATCTTAAATATTGCACGAGCATTAAACAAGAGAAGAAATTACCACAAGCATTCACAAAATAAGCTCATAACTATAAGACCAACGCAACATGAGTTATTAATAAATGCGAGAGAAGTAAATAAATAAATAAAATGTTTAACAATGTGTTGATTAAAATATAATCAATTTAAGCTGGGAGGACTATAATATCTTTAGGAGGTAATTGAAAATAATTGAGGGAATAAAAGAACTAAATACTAGGCAAAACCAATTTGACACATCCCTATGTTGCACATATTCCCGCGCTATGCTGGGAAATTATATCAGGAGCTTTTCATGAAATTAGCATGTGATGATGTGTTAGCAATTAACATGTGATGGATGCTTGTTAGGATAGAGACCGATGCAGAAGCACCGATGCACTTTTGTGCTTCCTGTAAATGAACAACAGTAGGAATTACCATTAAGATAAAAGGATTGAGCACTGTAACTGCAGCACACTCTCTTTTATTTTCTTTCATTAGATTTCCCTTCATCGCGTACCCTAACACCCTATGAGATCTTTGCTTAGAGATTTTATTTTGTACCTTTAATCTGAACACATCATTAGTAATTAGAGAAATATCAATACAAGGGCTCTTGGAGTTAAGTCCAACACGATCATTATGTCATTCCACATCAGTAGTTTTAGCCTGTGCACGTATCTTTCTTAGGACTTAAATTATACGTGCGTATTAGAATGTCCAATTGTTAAATGCAGCGGATCTCCAATCCCTTTATTTCACTGCAATCTAGGTCTAATGCTCTCCTTAGCAATCTTAGATGAACATCACCATTGTTTTTATGTTTCAGTTTTGCAGTCAATGGATCGAGATGCTAGAAAAGAGCTGACAACTTTAAGGTTGAGAGAAAAGGCTGCAGAGTTTGCCAAAGAAACTGTTAAAATTCAAATGAAGTCCTTTAAGGTCATAACTTATTTTTCTCTTTTCTCCCCTTCTTTCATAATTTTAATGCAGCTAAGGGTGTTAGCAGTTGTAGAAGCTGAGAGTTTTGCCATTATGAAATGTTAATTTGCATTTATATTCTTATGTCTGGTGAACTGAAATTTTCTTCCTTTTTTTGGGTGCCACAGCGTTTTGGTGTATGGGCAGACTGGGAGAATCCTTACTTAACTCTTTCTCCAGAGTATGAAGCAGCTCAGGTTGGTTTCTGAACCCTATATTGATCTTCTTGCAAATGTACGTAACGGAGTGGTGATGGAGTCCTGGAAAAAAGAAAAGAAAAGAAAATGTTGAGCATGCATTTCTGAGACCATGCTAGCTTTTACTTTCACATTTGTGATAGCTGTAGACAATTTTCATTTTGTTTATAGTATAGTCTTTATCAGTATTACTAATCTTTGGATGATTTAAGAACTGTTTCATTCTTTCATTAAATGTATGTCAGATAGAAGTGTTTGGTCAGATGGCCATGCAAGGATACATATACAGGGGACGCAAACCCGTACATTGGAGTCCATCTTCCCGGACGGCTCTTGCTGAGGCTGAGTTGGAGGTGATATGATGCAATGCTATGCTTCTGATGCTTTTTTAAAAATAATTGTTTTTAAGTGAAGTGATACTAGATTTTAGGCAACTTATTAATTCTGATTGGGATGTGTCATTGGAATTTCGCTCTTTATTTTGGATTTTATTCTCACTATTTTATAAGTTAATATACCTTAAGGCTATTTTTTATCTTTCGAAGAATAACAGTGTCCTTTAACTCTTATGATGTAATAGTTCATGCTTGCATTTAAGGTAATTAATTTCAGATACAACTAAATCAGGTCAAAATTCAAGCTAAAATGTCTAGATCTATTTCTGTTTGAGCTTTATTCTTGGTGAATTTTATAGGCTATCTTGTTCAGATCTTGAAAGTGAGATGTCTGAATAGGATCTATAAAGTACACACATCATGCCGGATTCAGATAACTTGTCATAAAACTGAGTCTAGCAACATAGCTTCAAAAGTTCAAATATGTAGTCACACATTGTTTTAATATCCCAAGCAGAAATTATTGCTTAACAACATTGTGCTTCTTTTGGATAGGCTTGGGTATTATCCAATGCATATTCTCTCAACTCGCAAGTGAATGTAAATTGAATAATCAGATGAATCTTAAATAGATCACTGGGATCAGTTGAAAATACAAAACCCTTACCCTATTATGAGATCTCTTGGGCTTATATAGGCCCTACACAACTTACACATAAGCCCCTATATATATATTACTAATGTCAACACTCCTCCTCAAGATGGGCGAAAGATAT
>BQKN01066342.1:19012-45256 GCA_022839385.1 Asparagus kiusianus | reverse complement strand
CGGGGGCGGGGTCGTTCTGCAGCAAAGAAAAAAGGAGGGAAGGTTTTCGGTCTGTGGGGGGTGGGGGGTCGGGACTGGGGGGTCGGGACTGGGGCTGGGGGGGGGGTCGTCTCCAAGGGGGGGAGGGATGGAACTAAAGGGGGGGTCAGGGCTGGGGGCTGGGGGATCGGTGCTGCGGCTGAAGGGCAAGGGGTCGGGACTGGGGGCTGCCGACAAAGTGGGGAGGGGGACTGGGGGCTGGGGGCTGAAGGGGGGGGTCGGGGCTGCCGGCGAAGTGAGAAGGGGGGGTGAGGGGCGGCGGCTAGGAGAGGAGAGGGGGGGCAGCTCTGATACCAAGTTAAAAATACAAAACCCTTACCCTATTATGAGATCTCTTGGGCTTATATAGGCCCTACACAACTTACACATAAGCCCCTATATATATATATTACTAATGTCAACAGGATCAAGGCCTGGATCTTAAAGTATGTATTCACTTAACATTTAATAAACAACTGTTTACTGTGGATGAGGACACAGATATGGATACAAACAACATAGGTCATAATACGGAAAAGTTAAAATACACTATAAGGACATGGCGTTTATTGGGTTAAGTGTAATATATTTCCTGTGCATACATAGGCATGTTGTAGGTATGGTACGAATATAGACCACGTCTGATCATCTTGTCTAAAATTTGGTAGTTTTTTCTTGTAATATATACTTCTCGTGCATAATACTAGATTGTTATTTTTTAGGAGGCGGAATTAAATACGGAGTAAAAGATGCCAAAAATTTTCACACAGTATTTGTTGAGGAACCTGACATTTTGTTTGATGCTATTGTAAGTAATTTAGACTATAGGGTCAATGTAAACGTGCCCAAAGTGGAGTACCCTGTTTTTAAGGCATATCACTTTTGTGTTCAACGTGTGTTCGAGGCATGTGGTTCAACAAGTAGGAAACTCATGGTTACTCACATCATGTGTCCATACTTATAGATATACACCTATGATAAGTTATGGTTCCTCCTAACTGTAAACTGGAATTTGAGTCATGACACAATAACAATCCATGTTTCTCAAGTAACTGAGGGAAGTCTAATATCACAGCTGCTTAACCACAGAACTTGACAGGCTGTCATTTCTTTCACTGATTAGCCATCCACTTAATAATTACAATTCTACATCAAATACTGCTTCAGTACTAATAATATATATGCATTTCAAGAAATTAAGTTACTTGTGGATTCATTAATCATTATGTAATAACACTAAAGCCTGTATCCTTAATTTTTAGGGTCGGCTACATGAACCATATTCTTCCATTTAGTTTTCTTATGGGTCATCTCCTCGGTTAACCATCATCATATCTTTCTTAGTTGCTTCCAATCAAGTTCTTTTATGCTTACCTCTAATCCTCATTGTTCCATTAATTATAAACTTATTACTTCCCTTAGTTGGTTCATTTAGTGCCTCTGTTGTACATGACCAAACCATCTCAAGATTTTTCTCCCATTTAATCCTCAATTAGTGCATTGCACGTGGATATATTTGTTTTATGCCCTAAACGTTATAGTTAGCTCATCGTTGCATACTGTGAACCTATTAATCTCATCTCCAACTAAATACATCGGACAAGCATGCTAAGACAACGTCGGCACCAGAATCCCTAGCTTATCCCCCAAATATTTTTTATAATACATTTTAGTAAAAATGAGGGCTTATGAGCTTGGTATTTGAATGAATTTGAACAAGGAATAATTTGCTAATGCGGTGATAAAGATATAATTAATAGTTTTTTTGGTTTATTACCATGAGTGAAATAATAGTTTTAAAGGTAGTGCAGTTAATTAGGGGTTATAGACCATGATTGAGAATTTGGTAAGTTCTTCTAATGGGTTAGTTTTGTAGACTATATATTTTTTCAATTATATGATCATCATACATTCATTATCATACTGTATGAGATATTACTTTCAATGTATAATATTATACCATATTTGAGATAAATCATAATCTATCTAAGTAAGATATCTACTAAAGTTTTGTTAATAATATGTCTAAATATTTATATTAATACTATTAATATATAGAAAGTATGTATTTTCTTAATATATTAAATAGTTTATATTATTATTTTATAATAAATATTTTATTTAAGGTAAAAGAATCATATTGTATAACTTTATTAATATTCATACTTTTTATCAATATAAGTCTTTGATTAAGTAATATATATTATTGAGGAAAGATACCGCATAAGTATTTAATTAATATAATATGTTATTATTTTATTAATATTCATAATATTTATCAATATAAGTATTTAATTAATATAATATATATTGTCAAGGAAATATTTAATAAATTAATAGATTAATATATTACGTTTGCAGCAAACCTTAACAAATCACATACGAATTAAAATATGAAAGAATAAAGGGGAATTATATAAAAAGTGTTAAAAGGATAAAATGTGTTACATATGAAATCTCCAACTGAGGCAGATGTTCCATTGAATGATCTTTGTTGCTTTGAGATTGCCCTTGATTTTGAAGAGAGCAATTGACTTGTAGAGGGATTAAAGACAATCCATGATAGAAAAGTTAAAGCGTGGAGTTTAGAGAGAAAGAGAGACCATCTAATTTCATACAATTAATATAAAAATGAAAAATAATTAAAAAAATTATAAATAGAAGAAACAGCTTATCAGTGACTGCTGGTATTAACTCCCAAGAATGCAATCATATCTTTAACAAATTAACCCAAAAATTAAAAAACACTTAGGAAGAAATAAAGATGAATTATATATAAAATAAAATATATTCAAAACTGAATTGGGTGATATATAGCTTCGGCTGTGGCGAGAGAAGTTTATGGCTGTAACTTCTTTTTGTCAAGAATGGTGCCACGTTTGTTTGATTGATTGAAGGTGTATTTGTAGAGGAGAAGAGATGAGAAAAGTGTGACTTAGTTTGTAGGAATAGGAAAGATTGTGGGTAGTGGGTAGTAAATGAAATGTAGAGGATAGTTTTTATTTTAACTGAGCAATGAGAAAGCTAGGGGCACATGAATTGTTGAAAACCATCATTCAGTTCACATACACATAGGTGATAATAGTCAATGAGTAAAGGTGATAATCAATGATTTAAGTTATATGGTTAAAGGTGGTAATCAGTGATCAACATAGTGGTATAATGCGCAACATAGTGGTAGAAAATTATGGAGAAGAGGGTGACAATTAAGGGTCAATACTGGAAGTCTGGAACTGTGGGAATTTCAAAAAAAGAAAAGGTTTTGGGTTGAAATCTGAGGCCTGTGAAATGGGCCCACATAATGGTAGGAATTCGACATATAAATTCTTAACCACCATACATACTATTATATTAAAATAATCTTAATATATATGGACTATATGTACAAATACTTTTTAAATATGATATTATAATACCTAGATTATGAATAAATTTAATATAGTATTTTAACGTTATAACTTATAATATTTAAATATTTTTGTTAAAACTATATGTATTCTTAAAATAATCTAATCTTGAAATCAATGTAATAAATATTATAATATTATTATAAGTATTTATCATATTAATGAAAATGTATTAATGGAAATATATGAACGTATATATTTCATTTATTATAATATTTATCATATTGATTATATATGTATGTTAATATATGTACTTATTATATATTAGTTAATTATTATACATATGGAAAAGGGATTGCCATGTCAAAACTTTTGATTGGAAGGACAAAAGAAGCAATCAAAAGTTTTGACATAGCAATCCTCATTTATAAGTAGTATAGGTTTGCAACAAATTCAACTTCTTAAGCATGCAGTCATTTCTGTCTATATCTTACTGTATATCCACACATCCACCATGGCATTCTCATTTGTGCTACTAAATTTTTGCAGATGTTGTTGCTTAACTATCCAACGTCTTGATTTATAAGACACTGTTGGTCATGTAATTCTTTTATAGAAATTTCCCTTGATCACATCGCCTTAGGAGCATTCCTTCATTTTAACCAGCCATATTTGATTTGATGAATCACATTATCCTCAACCTGACCAACTTGAAGAAAGCATTCATTATGTTCATAATTTTCACGCATATCCTAATTTTTCCATATTCATTCATTTTAATGTAATTTTTGCCATCAATATATTGATGCAACTGGCAAAAATATGTCACTCGACAATAGGATATAATCTTTGCTGTTACTGCAAAAGCAATGTTTAACGTCTAGTTAGGTAATAATATATTACCGATCACAAAAATTAACAGTCTGAAGATTTTTCGCCCTGGTTAATTACTAATCTTCTTTATACGATGTGCAATTAGAACAATGCTTATACACATGCATTCCTTTTTTAGCACCTCTTTGTAATATCTATTACTTGATTCTTGAAAGCCTAACTTATTACTGCTCTTTTCTCATACACATATTTTTATCATGTTTATCTTTACTGCACACTTTATATACAGTACCCTGAGGGCCATACATCTAGGAGTATATATGCTATATTCAAAGTTGTTAGTGCGCCTCAAGCTTCTGATGGCCTCTTAGAGGAATTCTTTCCAGATCTGTGCGTGGCAATATGGACAACAACTCCTTGGACTATTCCTGCTAATGCCGGTAATTTTTTCAAGATTTAAAGCAGCACTCATTACCTGTAATCTAGCTTTCACTAAGTAAATTGGCAAAGCTGTACATTTTCTAACTTCTTGTACATAGTACTAGGATGGTGACCTCCTGGGATGTCTGTTGAAATCAGTTCACATAATCTTTATTCTTTTGCAATCTATCCAAGCAGAGCTAGAGAAGAGTTGAGTTAGGTAGCCTAAACCTAGCATAACACGTGGTTGGACCTGAAATGGATCTTAAAGAATATTCTATTAAAAACGTGTATCGGTATTATTTATAATTCTTCTTTCTGTCAAGAAGAAATTAGGGATACATACAGTACAAGGCATTTCTCCCGTTAAGTAGGATATAGTGGAGCCGTGTCTCTGCATCTCATCAATGAAGTCAGTCACAAGAGATGCGATAATGATTTTCAGTTGCTGGCTGGCAGCCACTTCTTATACCAGTGGTCAGTTTGGATGAAGCTTTGCTGACAATATAAGAGGCATCTTTCATGCCATCTTGCCATTACCTGAAATGCCTTCCTGTATGCCATCTTTTATATAGTGCCTGAGCATTCTTCTATCCTTTTTCTATAAAAGGTTTCCTTCTCTCTTCAATGCATGGCATCCTGATTCCTGAGTCCCTAAGTTTGACAATCTACTTATTAGAAACTTTGGTCCAGTGTACCCAGAATCTGATGTGGAAGCTAGCATAGCATAGCATAATTATAACTCTTAACGTCAGCAGGGACTCCCTGAAGAGCCAATCAAATTTAATAAACCCATTAATTGCCCTTTTCATGTAGATTCATCATTTACTTTGTTCTCATGGGATCGAGCAGCTCACTATATTATATATATCCCCAATATTCAATTGTCTCTGGAGCAAGGAGAACTGTCAACTCATTGGAGTGGTGGTTCCTTGCATAAATTTTCCTGGTTTGCATGCAGTGATTTTGCAGATATTTATTCTGCTTACTCAAAGTTTATGCTTCTTTTTTCCCATCTTGTCGATTGTTGAATCTTTGGGATATCTGCTGTTTGCTTTAGGTTGTTGTTGTTAGTTGATGATCTGGTGATACAGCTATGGAATCTCAGTTTAGACTTGTAACCTCGCCAATCTATTACTCCTATGATGGTTCAAATGGTGTAACGAGTTTACAATGGGCCAAATCCCTCAGGTTGTAGATAAAAGGGAAAAAATAGAAATGCACTCATGGGTTATCCATCTGAATATAGATTGAAAGCGAGGGGTGCCCCAAAGCAAGATGCTGTTATGATACAGAATTGACGCTGAATGTAATCTGATCATCATATGTTGTACCGAGAAATTTGGGACAGAAATATGACCAAGTACTTTTATTGTATCATCAAGTGCCACCCCTGCTGCCTTGACTATTTGGTTGCATCTTGCTTGTTTAACGAATAAGTCCTTCATTGTATAACTTAGTTTCTGGACTATTAATTATGTATTTTTGTGTCACCCCTACTGCCTTGACTATTTGGTGGTACCTTACTTGTTTAACAAATGAGTCCTTGATTGTATAACTTAGATTTCGGACTATTAAATATGTATTTCTTTGTTACTGGACAGTCAAGGAATATTGTTATTACATGCTGGCTGATATCATGATACTTGCTGCTGTTATTTTAGCATTTAAAACAATCTGAATTTGCCCATGTTCTTTTTTTATTTCCGAGAATACAGGATTGAGCCAAATGATCCAGCCAGTGTGTGTGCATGTGCGTGTGTGCGCGTGCATACGTGGGTGTGTGCTATGTTTTATAGTAGTTTCATTTGGAATAATAGTCTTTTCTATCTTGCAGCTGTTGCTGTTAATCCTGAACTTTTGTATGCGGTAGCTGAAGTACAGTCAATATTGGAGGATACATCATCTGCTCCTTCTGTGAAGAACAAAAATATTGGCAGGGTTCTGAAAAATGGTGAGAGGAAGCCCTTCCTCATTGTAGCGTCAGAGCTCATACCAACACTTGAATCCAAATGGGGGGTGAAGCTTTTGATCAGGAAAACATTCCTTGGTTCAGCTTTGGAGAACTGCAGGTTGCACTATCAATGGGAAAAAAAAAACAAAACAAAATTGAACTAATATCTACAAATTCATTTTCATATGTTCGTTCTTTATAGTATATAACCAAATACATTATATAAAGTGTGAATTGAAGATTCTACTTGACCACAGATCTATTCAATAAATTCAATTTTGCAAAAGAAATTTCTTGGTTAGCTTATACGGTTTTTTCAGTATAAAGTCTCTACTCACTACTTGGTTTAATTTTGATGTCAGGTATATTCATCCAGTGGATGGAAAAGAATGCCCTGTTGTTATAGGTGGAGACTACATAAACACTGAGTCAGGAACAGGGCTTGTTCATACTGCCCCTGGACATGGCCAGGAGGATTACATAACCGGCTTGAAATATGGACTGCCTATACTTTCTCCTGTGAGCGATGATGGAAAATTTACTGAGGAGGCTGGGCGGTTCAGTGGTTTAGATGTCCTTGGGGCTGGTAATGTTGCCGTTGTGGAGTATCTTGATGAGCACTCATTACTTCTTGTGGAGGAACCATATAGTGAGTAATCCTTTTGCATAGGAGCATTGTTTTAAATATCCCGACATGGTCAGATATATCGTGCGATATATCCTTTTACAGGGCTTGCCGCAACCCATATGGTCTCTACATATCCTCCATCTCTTTTTTGGCTATTTTAGGCAATATGTCCCCAATATGGCCGAGATAGCAGCCGACATGTTGGCTGATATATCCTTTTATATGGCTTGTCGCAGAACAATATACCACATTTGGTAATTTTTGGGCGAGATCATGATTTTCCTATTATATCAAATGACATTTTGGCCTAAAAAATCAGGCGAAATGTTGCAATGTTGATTTTGTGCTTTTGTTTGTTTCACAAGGTTCATTAGTGATCCTAGACATATATTATTTACATTTGGATGCTTAAATTTCATTATGCATCTTGATATTAGTATTACATTTTAGTGCATTATACTATATATGCAAACATCCGTTATGACATTCCGATATTTATCACATATTCCCGATATTTTCCCGATATCCGCAATCCAATATGAATTTTGGCCATCTCATATTTCCCCAATATCCGATATTTAAAACCTTGCATAGGAATTGACCCGTCCTTTTCTTCTTATACCATATTTAATGTCTTGGTATACTGTTCAAAGTGAATTCTGTGATTTCTTTGTAGAGCACAAGTACCCTTATGATTGGAGAACCAAAAAGCCAACAATATTCAGGGCTACTGAACAATGGTTTGCTTCAGTTGATGGCTTTAGACAGAATGCCATGGATGCTATCAGCCGTGTGACTTGGATTCCTTCACAGGTACCCATGACATTGTTTGCCTTACTTTTGTTATTAGTTATTTTACTTGGGGTCTATCTTTAGAGGCTTGGAGCTTTGTCTTTGTAATTTGTCACAACAAGTTTATATTTTAAGAGCAATTATTTTGTGTTTAATTTCCATGTCTAGCAACTGATGTACAGCTTTGGTCTAATTTCAATCTGGAGAGAGTTTGAGTGGATGGTTCCCTACATTGATGGTTAACACCCTTTTAGTATCCTGATTATGGAATACTCTCAAAAGCCTCTTTTGTGAGTTATGAATTGTAATCTAGAAGCTCATTATTCCCTTTCATTAAGCCTCTTTTGCAAGTTATGAATTGTAATCTTGGAGCTCATTGTTCACTTTCATTTTGGAATGCAAATGGCATTTTGGTTAATGGATAGAAGACGAAGTCACCTATGTTTATTTTTACGTACGTGTCTATTCAACAACTGTCTACTGCTCAAGTTCCTGATGGAACCTTGAAGGTGATTAACCGCACTTTGTTGTTGATCACCTTATACCTACCTTATACCCTCAGCATGTGGAGAAAAGAAAAAAATTATGAAGAGACGAGCGCCCTTTGGTAACCAATAAGGATGCCTATCTCTTGTTTTGGTAAGATAAAGTAGTATGATTTATTGGTTAATAATTGTGCACGGTATATTGAAATATAATATCCTCTTATTCCAAGTAATAAAAGATCTTTGGCAGTGAATTGCAAGTGACTCGAGGACTTTGTGGTATTGAGAAAGACTTGAGACAAAATGCTAATGGTTCTTGTGAAGATCTTGAGATGAGATGTTAGCTTTTCAACCAGGTGTCTTTTACTACTGAAACTGGAAGTCTTAAATACAGCAGACTATGACACTAAAGAATGCATAAGCAATATTATTTTATTGATGTTCAGGTAGTCAAAGGAAGCAAGAAAAGATTAATTTTTTTTGGCGAACACTGATTTGTAATGCGCTTTGAGCATTGCTGGAGGTATATACTTTAACTAGTCATCAGTCTTTCAGGTGTGCATATCTCACCTAAGTTCTTCATAAGAATGCACTCGTGGTGAAGTTTGTGGAAGGCAAGAAACATGCTTTTTTACATTTGGCCACAACTCTTCAGATTAAGCCATTTCAGATTAGCTTTGGAAGGGTAGATCCAAGTGTGGTAAATTATCAATTTTGGCTCATTGTCGAGATATTCAGGCATATCTAAACTGGAACATTGTTGAAGATGTATCATTAAAGAATATGTTAGGAAGACCTCTAAACGAGAAATTTGTTTTGATCTTAATGGATAAAAAAGTAAGCTAGAAAGGATATTCAAACGAATTTTATTGCTTTTCCTTTCGCCCCTTTCCTTGAAGCTCTGTCTTACCCCCCCCCCCCTCTCAGTGGAAGTAGGGAAATTTTAGGTTTTAAGTGTGCATCAAGGGTGAATAAAGTTTCTTTTAAGTAAGATTAGTTTAGGTTTGTTTTATTTAAATTCTAGTCAGTAGTTTGACTATGGCTTTGTAATTGGATTTGCATCAGCTCTTGTTTATTCCTCCCATCTGGAGTTAATTAAGTTCCGTTAAAAGGTTCCTTCCACTACACTAAAACCCTGAAGTTGTGATGGGGGTTGAGGGTTGTATTTAGACTCTTACATGCCTACAGCAGGTGACCGCCCTTTACATGGGAAACCTGAAATTATGTGAAAGTACATTAGCACGAATAATGATATGCTCTTTTGAGTCGATTTCATATAAATATGCTCTTACGTATCATGGGCAAGTGACTGGAAAACAACAGCATGTATAATTGAAGATTTGAGCGCATGTAAGCATGTGCTTGTGTGTAGATACAAACAGACACAGACATCATGGCTGCATACTTGCATGGAAATACAAATTTGAAAAAATATATGCATGTGCATGCATGCATGTGCACACATATAGGTGAATCTGTGTACATGGACATGTGCTTTGACTGTGTACATGGGCATGTGCTTTGACGCGTCTGCGGAATAAGTTTATTAGTGATATATCACTACCAATGATGAGATAAATATTAGCACTTGCAGAACGTGTTGGTTTTATGACTTCTAGCTACTCTGATCGCTGTGTTTCACGCCAAAGAATTTGGATGCACCTATTTGATATGTGTCCCTGTGTATTTGCCGATGTCTGTGCACGCAAAATAGTATTATATGTGATATTGACTATTTTCTAATGAGATAAATTCCTGCACAGGCAGAAAACAGAATTGTTGCTATGACTTCTAGCCGATCTGACTGGTGTATTTCACGGCAAAGAAATTGGGGTGTACCTATTCCAGTCTTCTATCATGTACACTCAAAGGAACCCCTGATAACTGAAGAGACTATTGCACATGTCAAGGGTATGAAACTCCCTCATATTAATTCATGGTCTCTTTTTTCTTTCAAATACTTTACTCTTTGAATTTGAGTACCTTTTCTTTTCCTTCTCTTCTCCAATGTTTCCACTTTTATGCTGTTACTTAATGGACCTTAATATATATATGCTTATAAATCTTTTGTACATTGCTGTTTTGTGTAATTTCTTAAGTTTTCGTATCAACTAATAAGTCACTTCTATATAACATCCTCTTTATTGTTTGATTTTATCCTTCTGTTGATATGCAGGATGTTAATATGACTTCATACAAGCGTTAAATTAGGTTTTACATGATGAAAATTCATTTATATATATAAATATACACACACACACGTATATGAATTGAGGTAGAATATAAAGTTATGAAGAATACTCCTTAGGAGGGTTATGGAATGCAGGAGCTTTGAGGTTACATTGAAGGAAAGAAGTTGATTTTTTTTTGTAGAGATGTTCCTTACTTCCCTCCCCCAACCCCCTCCCCCCAACCTTCCACCCAAAAAAAAAACCCCAAAAGCCCTATGCCAAAAAAAGGAAAAGAAAAGAAGCACCCAACTCTGGTGTCTTATAAAGTTCTAGTTGAGAATGACGAAGGCAATAATTTTAGCAGCTTTCATTGCTTCAAGGAGACCCATTTCTGTGTCATGCAACCACAACCACAATGCTGGTGTGTGGCTGCACATTGGCCACTGCATGCACCTGCTTGAAATCCGCACATCATTGTCCATAACTATTCTGTTGTTGTTCAAACTATACGTATATTAATTTTTTTTTTCAAAATGTTACCGTAAAGTTTAAATTTTCAACTTACCTTTACCTGTTCAGTTTCCTTTTTTATTGCTGATTATGTTATCAATATGGCTATTGAACCTGGCTAATACTATCAGCTCTTTTTACTTCATATCACAAGATAATTATTTAACAATCTTGTTTAGTAATCAACAATCATATATAATTTTGCATCAACAATCCAGTATTTAGTCTTGATGGTTTTGTTTGTCTGGGACCTTCTTTAGAAAATGAACGGACACAGTGATGCAAAACAAAACATGGGGTCTATCAGATTCAGCGACTTAATTTGAACGCACCGTTTCGCCAAAGATCATGATATTCGCTAGGAAATTAATTAAAACAGTTAACGTGATAGATGGATTTTAATAAGATTGCAACGATATTCATAAATAATTCCAATCTCAAACAATTTAATCGCAATATCAATTATCATTTTCGCAAGTTCTAAGATCAATATCAAAATTTAGCAGTCACATGTTCAGTACTCTCAACTCACAAAATAATTTAAGCAGTGAATATATGATAAGAGTCTAGAGATTTAATACGCATGCAATTAACTGATAATTATGAGACTAACAGAAAAATAATCTGGAAAACAAAACACAATCTCACCCAAGGACTGTTGCTCTGATAATCACCAAAATTCCAATTCAACATCATCTCCACTATAGCTCTGGAGGTTGATCTTGAGTGCCACGTTGTTACAAAAGATCAGGCAACCAATCCCCAAGCTCTAAAGCCGATTCAATATCCAATCCACCGTCTTCGAAGGGAAAACCAACATAGTGAAAACCAACATAGTTACCATCTCCGGCCCGTTCGACGATGACAAAGCATTGAGGAGGCTCTACTATAACGCCGACGACATCATCAAAGACTTCCAAATCAAAGGCACCGAAGAGGAGGAGGAGAAGCCTCCTGAGGACAGTAACCGGTCGAACCAAAAGTGGAAAAGACGGGGCTGCTCGAAAGTAGGGCAGGGGGTTGTTGGTTGTTGTGGGAGGCGGAGGTGGATCTGGTGGTTGCGAATGAGAAGGATGAAGAGGAGTTGGCTTGGGGAACTTGTACAGGTGTGGGAGGAATAGAGAGATGGGTCTGGTGGCGTTGTTTGCGGAGCTGGAGGAGGAGAGGAGCGTTGGACGCGGGCGGTTAAAGGGAATGAGGGGAAGGAGGCGCTGGGTTTGTGATGGAGGAAGTTGTCGGCTATTTGTTGAGAGGGAGAAGAAGGAATCAGCGGCTGGCGACGTTTGGAGGAGGAGCAGGAGCAGTTGGGTTCGGGGAGGCTGTTGCGGAAGAGGGAAAAAAAAACAGAGGGGATGAGATTTGGGGGCTGGTTGGTCTGACGAGGGGGAAAAACACAGAGAATAATTGACGGCTGAGGAGAGAATGAACAGTGGTAGCCTAGGGTTTCACACGCTTCATGGTTTCACACCAGTTGATTAAGCTAACACAATAATTCCTTTCATTCAATTTATCATTTCATCTTGATTACAACAGGGTTTATAAAGAGAGAAAAATTACAGATTTGCAAATCTTACATAATCAAATCTCTCATAGAATCAAATCCCTCAAATCTCTCACAATTATTAACTTCCAAATCTCAACCTAATTTGAAATTCAAATCTAAACTACCAAATTTAAATTGCAATTCAAAATTCAAAATTTAAAATTAAGAAAAATTTAACTAATCAGATATTGCATTTCTTGTCCTCATCACACAGACATAGAGATAATACTCTGTAGAGTGATATATAAGTTTTTTCTTTCTACACTTTGTCTTGTTTTGTAGATATCAATGAATTTGGCGTAGTTGATATCTTTCTTAGAAACTTGTCAATTATATTCTTTGAGATAAAAACTCTTGTGCTTCCTTGTTTGGTTACACTTATTATCAGTTCAATGTGAAATTTGTTTGCTAATGATTTAGAAGATTCCTGCATTACTCCAAAATCTATTCATTACTGCAACGTATTCCATACTGTTTTGTTAAGATGATTGCCCTCTATGGTGGGAGTAGTGGTTACAGTAGCTTCTTAACTACATCTGCGTGTAAACTGCATCTTGCCTATGTTCATTCATCACAATTATATTTTATTTTTTCCTATCTTGAGTTGGAATATAATATGGTTATATTTCCAGATTTAACTTTTTACCTAAAAATTCCTCTGAACACATGCTATTGACATTAACTAGATAAATAAAAAAATATATATGCAATTAACAATTGGACAAAATACGTGTAGTTCTCTCTGAAGAATTGTATTTTTGTAATGAACCGGTTGTGTTAATTATATAAACAAACATGAGCTCTTCGCATATGTCAAATATTACTCTCTAGAGCTTCAGATGTTGTATGCAGTGCAATCCATGTTTTAAGTTCTGTTTTTATATGATGACTACTTGTTTTTTTTCCGGTCGGATCAATACCCCCACAACTTGTAATCATGAATGTACATGGTTGATGTTTAGTTGATAAGTAATGGCACACTTTACTAACAAGTTAAATGTAATTGGATGTTGTACAAAGTTAATTATTATGGATGTTTAGATGAAACCAATCCAACCACAAGGGAGAACGTTTTACCATGTACTGGCTGCATTTTCCTTTTTCTATAGTTGTTTAGATATAATTTAATCATTATAGGATATTCCAATTTACTTGTTCATTTTGTTTCCCATTTTGCAGCTATAGTCTCGAATACGGGCAGTGATGCATGGTGGTATATGTCTACAGAGGAGCTTCTCCCTGAAAAATATCGCAGCAAAGCTTCAGATTATCAAAAGGGAACTGATACAATGGATGTTTGGTTTGATTCTGGTATGTTTCTTTTTCAAGAAAAAAGGTACAGGTATGATGCATAATGTGAAATTGTTCTGACATATACAGATATTGTTTGGAAAGGTGTAAGGTCAAAAAATAGCCTTCCACCAGCAATACACTAAAATCTGTTGTGGTTATACTTTTATTTCTTGTACCATTTAAGGCCTCTATACACTTGTAGTGAATGTGGGTACTTTGTTTGCTCGTAAAACTTGGGCAGATCTTGTACCCAGCTCACATTGTATATTATGAGAATAACTTCTCCTTGCGCTCAAAAATTGTTAAAGCACTGTACTGTTCTTAAATAGGACACTAGTATGATATTTTTGATTAGACATTAGTATGATATAATACTAATGGTATCGTACTCAAGTTAAAAATGCACCCCCCACAAAAAAAAACCTCTCAACCCGCAAAAAAAAAAACTTATATGGTAGAATGGTTATGTATGCATAAGCTTTCCGAACAACATTTGATTACTCTAAATAAATGGTCTTGATATTGTAAATCATTGAGTTATACTGGTAATTCAATATGTCTGACTGGTTTGAGTAGAAAGATTATAAAAAATCGTTAATAAAATGGAGAATGGTTATAGATACATTCACGTAAATAAGATGCTGTCTGCAGAAGGCAAATACTGTCTACAACCTTATTAGAGAATAACTGAGAAATTTTATACCAGAAAAGGATTAAGAACGGAATGTAACAGTTTAACACCTATTATACTTCTTGGATGACTTGACAGTTGTCTTGTGGTGGACTTTCTGTGAACACATATTAGCAGATGTCTCTCCTAATGATTGACCTCCAAGTTGATAAGACTTGACAGTTATTCCATGAGTGTGCTGAAGTTATGATGAATTCATAGATCTTGTTGCTTGAAGTTGTAACTATGATGTAATCTGGACATTAGTAATCTGTTCGCATAAAACTGTCAGAAATGGGTATTATGCGATATGTTCACTTAAATTAATTATGTACTTCTCTATAGGTTCATCTTGGGCTGCGGTCCTGGGGAAAAGAGAAGGCCTCAGTTTTCCAGCAGATGTGTATCTTGAAGGTACAGATCAGCATCGTGGGTGGTTTCAGAGCTCTTTGTTGACTAGCATAGCGACAACAGGTAATCTTTTCCAAAGTAGTTTTTGCAATTGTTTGATGTATATCGATCTTCATTCATGAGGGACTTGTAGGATGTCCTTAAGCGTATTAATCTGAGGTTATTTCCTGACCAGTTTGTTGAACTTTTACATATTTCTATCGAGATCCCTTGATCGCCTAAAATTCTTTTAAATATGTTAACATAGTTGCATATACTTGATATTCGGTTCACTTTGAGTGGAGGGTTGCATCTGAGACATTTAAGCCAATTGTTACTCTTTGCACAACTGCTGCTAATGAAGTCAATTATAACTGCAGTTGCAAAAATGCCTCCGCAGTTAACATATTTTAAGGCATGAGTCGCACATTCAACTTTTCTGAACTATATAACTGGACTTTATGTTTCATGTCCATTTATAGCCAGTCCCTAACAGATGTCCAAAAGATCTGATATCCCAAACGAAAATCTACAGCTGCATCTACTACTGTAAATTGCAAGAGTTTAAAGCTGACTGTGACAACAAATGAATGGGAGTCTGTGACTGTTGCAGCAGCTAACATTTGCATTGCAGTTACAGTTTTCAGAATAAACGATAATTTCGCTTGGTTATTTTGTTTCACAGAAACTTGCAAATGCAGACTTCCTCTATAGTTACCTTTATTTGGCTTGGCTTAGGACACTGTCGGACTTCTTGGTTAACCGTATAGAAACTGGGTCAACATCAATTGTTTAACATCAGCATATGTTTTTAAGCTCCTTTAAGGAAAGCAGGTCCTAACTAAACTTCTTTTTTGGCACTTGAGCAAAGAAAATACTTTCAATCATTGTACGATTGTTTATAATAAATAGTAATTTGAGCTTTCACTTACATCCAGTTGAGCAACATTCTAAACCCAACAAAATGTCCATGCATGTAGTAAACTGTTATGCATAATCAGTGTAACCTTTGAACTTGAGCTGCATGATCTAGATTGAGCATTGAATGGATGCAAGTTATCATTATTTCATGATAACGTGTGCCTTACAAGGACAGGAGTGTCAAGTTCGTTTGAAGTGTTCCTAGTCATTAAAGGACATGACATTGAAGCTCCAGGTAACACTGGAAGGCACATCTGTTTAGGAGCTTGAAGACCATAATAGTTTGTAATAGGAGAAAAGAAGAGCATAACTCTTCAAAGAAGGTGGTGGAAGTTGGTGGTGTTATAGGATGATAGGACTAAGGGAATTTTGGTGAGTCAAGATAAATAATGAGAGGCTTGATGTAACCTGATTTTAGATTATGAGCTTTTCGACCATAGACAGGTTCAGAGAAGAGAAGAGAAGAGTAGTAGTATAAGGGATAATTATAATATAAAAACCTTCTAACTTTAGTGTGTTTTGATGAAAGAAATCACTTGTATTTAAAATGAACAAAAATCATGAGATGTTTAAATTGCTTCCAGCACTAAACAGATGCAACGGATGTTAGAATAAATTATTTTATATCAAGCCGAAATATCGGAAATTATGTGGCCCCGTATTATCAAAAGGAAGTAACAAAAGAATACTCTGTGCGACGTATTAGCTGGTGAAGTGTATCATTCAAGTAAAAATCCTTCAAACATGCACTTACTATTGGAATTCTATCAAAGATGAAGTTGTAGGAAGTGCCATTTTTTATATGTTTTTCTCTACTTTGTAATAATCTGTTATTATTTTTCCAATCATCAAAGCCACTATCGTAGTCATTTATAGTAGATTTATCTAAAAACATTTGGATGAGATATAATTTTTCTTCAATACATTTCAGGAAAGGCTCCTTATTCATGTGTTATCACCCATGGATTTGTACTGGATGAAAAGGGTTCAAAAATGAGCAAGTCTTTGGGTAATGTCGTGGATCCAGATATTATCATTGCTGGGGGAAAAGGCTCAAAGGTTTGGTTTCCATCAATAAAAATATTTATGGCAGTCTCTTTATTGGTCTACATTGTTTATTATGTTTTATTCCTTTACGGCAGGACGGACCCGGTTATGGAGCTGATGTCCTCCGTCTTTGGGTGTCGAGCGTTGATTATACAGTTGATGTATTGATTGGGCCTCAGATACTCCGCCAAATGTCTGACATATATAGAAAACTTCGAGGGACACTGCGATTTCTTTTGTCAAATCTGCATGACTGGAAAGTATGTTCAGGTTGTCAGCTGTAAATTCTTTTATTCTTCTACTGATGATCGTGCAGTTCATGATGTTTATGATATACACTTTCTACTCTGCCTTTTATTTTCTTGTTTATACACCAAGGAAAACTCTTTATTCCAACAGTCCCTCATTCCTTCTCATGCTTCCTGGTAATTTGCTTAAATTCTTGTGTTTTGTTATGGTAACATGTCGTTTTACCTGAGTATGAAAGTATAATGTAAGCTTTCATTTCCCTGACAGAAATTTTCTAGTTTTGTTTCTCTCTGCCTAAATCATTTTCCTTGCATCGCGTCTGGATATCTTTTTTTTGTGGGGTTCAACATATGCATTTGGAAATAACTATTTATTTTATTCTACATTTTGCTATGTCATCTTCTTTTTACTATCTTGTAGCCTGAAAATGCCGTCTCGTATGATGATCTTCCCAAGATTGACCAGCATGCTCTTTTCCAACTCGAAAATGTAGTCAGTTCCATCAAGGACAATTATGAAAGCTATCAGTTTTACAAGATATTCCAGGTAATTTTATACACTTTCTGTATTTGCAAGATTTGCTGAGATTAAATATTTTGGGCCAAAGTTCATAACTTCCAATGAATTTGCTAGACTCTCATAGCTCGATGTAGAAGGCACTTTTTGAATGAGTTGGAGAGCTGTTAAAATTTCTTTCTTGAGGAAATGGATGGGGCAATAACTTTTTTTTGGTGGACTTGGTTCACAGTTTATTTGATCACAATGCTGTTTATCTCCATGTCTTCTCATAGGAACTTCAGTTACCTTATGTTTATTCACTTGTGGCTATATTTTGTCCATGCGACTCTTTTCTATCATATCTTCCTTTTGATCAATTAATTGAATGTATCATTAGTTTTCCTGGTCTTCCTATTACTGAGGATTACCACAGGCTTCTGTTTTAAGGCTGTGAAGCCGTTAATCATCTTCTTGAACTTGTAGGATAACTCTGAAAGTCTGAAGACTTTAGCATCTACCTACACAAGTTATTTTGAGTGCTTTTGTCTAAGAGATTATGGGCTTCCTTGAGTTCTCGGAAATATTCATTTCTTGTTAGATACCCTACTTAAATATTGCCTTTGAACTAGTTTCATGAATTACAGCTAGTTTGTCCTCATGTCATGTCCTCTTTGCCTTTAGTAAAATATAAAGAACTTGTAACTTTACATCATAAGAGATTTTATTGTATGATTTTATTTTCTGGGAGTTGGTGTATCCATCTGCATCCGTAGGTATACATCCGGTTATTCATTTTCTTTTCAGCCATAGCGTTAATTTTGTATTCTCAGTTCGTTAGAATAGAATCATTCATGGATCCTCCTAAAAACCTTTTACCTAGAAAATTAGGAATGCAAGAAATCATCTATTATTTACCTTAGCCCTAAACAGGATTATCCCTTGTCATCTGAAGGATGTTCCTCTCCTTCCTTATCTTTTATCTATTCCAAACCCAAATATGTAGCTTCTATTGTCCTATTTTAACTTTTGGCTTCTATAGTTGCTCTTGCTTGTTTCCTCCCTCTATTGCCTTCTTCAACGTGTCTACCTTGTTTTCCCTGGAGTCTTTGGCCATTCCTTCAGTGCTATTCTTTGCTAATGTCACACCTAAGTGGATTTTGAAATTTTGGTGGCAAATGGCATATGCTTTTATTTGGATTCTCAGAAGGGTTGATGAGACCTTTAATGTAATTCTTTTGAGAAGGGTACATGATCTTAGTAACTAGAGAATATAACACATGACACTAATATCAATGCAACACGATGTTGTAAATCGTTGGGATAGGCAGGCACAAGGACATGACTACACATGTATTTATGTGTATTTATATTATGCACCATGCCATTGCGTTTAGAATATGTTTTGTTATCGTCAGAAGACAAGATAAAGTCTCAATATATTTAATTCCTTCTCATCGAGTAACTAAATCAAACAGAATGAAATCTCTGAAAATCCAACCTGATATCTCCTCAATACAAGTCTATGAAGCCCTCACATGATTACAAGGTGTTTTGGGTTTGTTATCATGGTATCCTTCTTATTTCAGATGATAATTTTATATGTCGAACTGACACATGGCTTTTGGTGTGTAAAACTGGTTTTTAGAATTTTAACTAAAAAAGAAAAGCGAACACCTCTCTGGTACACTAATTTTGGTTTCGTAGAATCCCACATAGTTCTGTAGCATCCGTATGTGCTGGACATGGAACTAGTTCGCAGTCCTTGCTTCATTCTGTGGACATATATATTGTCTGCTGTATTTTAATGGTGACTAATCTATGATGGAATAAAAAGATGTAGGAAGATAGGAATGACTAAGTTGAATATCTCCTTCTTACTCTATCTTTCCGAAGTTGGACTGGGATACATACTGGGTCATCCTTATCGTCATAGTAGACCTAATAAGTACTACTAGCTTAGGATCTGGAGATATATGTCATAAAGTTCTAACCTGTCATTTAAGGTTATCAGCATGCTACTTTTTCTGTTAGATAAACACCAAATTTTCCCTGTTGTTATAGAGCAACAGCTGGAATTCCATAATTGTTGTCATCACTTTGTCAGACCTGATCAATCTTTGTTGGCGAAGAAATGAAAGGTTAAAAGGGGCTGGGTCTGATCTAATAGCAAAGAAGTTCTGTTTACAGAGTAAGGAAATAAGGGGATAAGAAATAATGCTTGCTGGTAATTAGGCACTCTGGGTAATGGGTAACTAGGATTAGATGGTAGATCATAAAGGCAACCATGACACGATCACTAATTTGTGCCCCCTCCCCACCCACCCACATCCTCCACACGTCGTGGAGAACTTGAATTAAAATATTGATGTGTAAAAACTAGCATCAAAATATATGATTTAGATATTTATATCAAAAACCCTTTTTGTCATTTGTGCATCAGCATCCGGATATGGCCCAATTATTTAGAAGTATATGAATATTTGATGTCCACGAGCAAAGATATAACCAACCAAGGGTGACGTGCATAGATATATAACCCATTGTCCACCATGCTGGCATCAGAACATGAAGCATATCACCATGTTGAGCTTGCTTGGCAGGACTGGATTGCCTCAAAACTAAATAAATAAAAATAAACTGCTGCCCTTTCATTATTTGATGGAATATTTGCTATTGGAAATTGCATAATATGGTATGGACGGATGTCCTATTAACTGCTAATATCAAGTAGATTTACGAGTTGCATTTTCAGACTGATGAGACACTTTAAACTTGTTGCAGCTTTTCATATGGGATGGAATAGGAAATCTGTTGCATAACTAATTTGTTTGTATTAGGCATGAATAGTTATTAGCTGATGCTTACAATTATAGGTTATTTTACCACATTGCAGATAATGATTTCTTCAAAAGAACCTGTATTGCTATGTATAATCCCATGTTCTTACAGAAATTTATCTGATTAAGTATACTGTTTGTTATCATATTTGGTGTTCTGTTTTGCACACCAGTTCTCTGATAAATTTTGTTGTACCAGACAATACAACGGTTTGCAATTGTTGATCTGTCAAACTTCTATTTTGATGTGGCTAAAGATCGACTATATGTGGGGTATGTTTTTTTTTCTGGCATACAATATCTGTGCTCTCTCAATCAATTTTGGCCTTTATTTGTTATTTATCTGTCTAAGCTATTACATAATTGTTTTCCAGAATTTTACGAATATTATATCTAGAGTATTTTCGTAAGATTCGCAAGCTCTTGCTCAATAAGCATTGTCATAAATGAGGTTGAGGGCTTGCTCCTTTCATAATCTCTCATCTTCCTATTAAGGCTGCAGGCCGAGCGTATTGGAGCTGGAGCCAACAGGGAATATGCTAAATATGAGCCAAGGGATGAAGTTTTTGGTTAGGGATTTCCTTAACTAGGCCAAAACTCAGTATTTATGTTCAACCAAAAACTTTTGAGGCTTTATCTGAATCATGTTAGGATTTGTTTTCTGAGTTTTCTTATATAAGATTGGGGGTCAGGCCAGACAGTTGGGTTTCTCATTCTGTCTGACCTAATTGATCAAATTCATCGCAATTAAATAATTGCAACTATTTTGTGATATGTACGCATGTGTGTCCGCATGCATATATATGTGTGTATTTATGTTTCTGTGTGTGTGTTAGATGAGCATCAAACTTCTGCGGCTTGGGTTAGATTCTTGCCAGATTCAATCCACTGGCACCCCTATATCCATTAATCAGAGTTGTACTGTAAAGCATGAACATAAGTATAAATGTTTTCGGAACTCTAGAATCAAATCTGGTTTTTCTACTAATGATTATGTGGCATTGTTAATTATCATGTATCATTTACTGCCTTGTTACAGAAAGTAAGTATTCCCTAACAAGCTGAACGATGTCTAGGACCTATCTTGAACAGATCTTACATGTTTCTTGCCCCTTAGTCCGCAAGTTCGTTGCTCCTAAAGAGAATAGGAGATATTTATATGATGCTCACAGATAACAATCCTCTGATGTGCTAATCTCCCATACGGTACAGCCTGCTAATCTCCTTCAGTAATGTAGTCAAAAGATGGTCTAATTTCTGCTGAAGTTTGCACAGGGGTGCTCTCCTTTTGTTCTTCATGAAGTCAAGTTACTTAATTATGATACATAAAGCTTCATACTTCATTCTCAGGATCATGTTAGTCATTATGATTATCCTTTACTCAATATAATGGAACGCCCTTCTTCTTGAACACTGAGGGTGAAATATATTGCCTTCTATCTTTTAGTCTTCTTATTTTGTAATTATGTCTTGTCAGGGGCTCGACTAGTTTTACTAGGAGGAGTTGCCAGACAGTTCTAGCAGAGCACCTTCTTTCATCAGTTCGGATAATTGCTCCAATTTTGCCACACTTGGCTGAGGATGTTTGGCAAAACCTTCCTTTCGAGCATGTTATGGAAGACGGTTCTGTTGCAAGATTTGCTTTTGAATTAAAGTGGCCTGCTGTAAATGAAAAATGGCTTGCAATGCCAATGAAAGATGTTGATTTTTGGAGGACAATTCTCGAGGTATGCAAATGTTTCCTTTCTTCTTGATCTGCGTTATCTTCCATGTCCTTAACGATTTAACCATAACTAGATGCCTCAATTTCTGCTATTGAGTAAAGCGAATTAGTGTTAGAATTTGGGATATAACTAATATGCAATGAAAACTAAAATAAATAGATTTAGATATAAGTTTATCATGTTATTAACTTTTGAAGGTTTAGTGGAATACTAAATCCTTTATTTAATACTAACTCTGAAAATCAACTACAAGTCTACAACGGTATGGACATTCTGAAAGCAGGACATAAAGATTTTTATAATTCCTTTTGTACAATTAACTAATAAACCCATCTAAACAATTTTTTAGGTTCTTGACCTTTGTTTCTTTCACTTGATGCACCATATAAATGTCTTTAATAATTGTTTTCAGTCCTCTTTGACTACATATTGTATCAGCTTTAGTATATATTCCAAATTACAGAAAATTTGACTCTTTATTGTCAGCTAATGGGTTTTATTAACTCAAAACAGGTATCCTAGCTTCCCGTGTTACTTTTGCGTAAAGAATACACTAGTTGTCATGCTATTAGGACCATAATTCATGATTTACTTGAAATTGTGAATAGTTAATGATCAATGGGAAACCCCTATTTTTCTCTCTCTTCTTCCTTTCTTAGCAGAGGTTGTGGAGCAGCAAAAGCCAGCCTCGTCTCCTCTTTCCTTCTGACTTTTCTCTTCTTTTACTCTACAAATGGTGCGGATCTGAGCATGCCCCCATAGTAGCAATCTCACCTAGCAAGTTTATCCTTCATATGTTATAGTAATATTTGTTCACTTGTCAACTTTAAGTAGTCTCAAACAAGATTTAAGCTAGAATGCCAACTCTACACAAGCATTAAGGTTTTGAAAGCTTTGCTGCATCTTTTGATACTAAGGCTGTTTTTGGCAGCAGGAGTTAGCTTAGAGTAAAGGTAACGCTAGTCATTTGCAGGAGAAATCATCAGAGTTAGGAGGTTGAAGATTGTTATAATGTTTTCTGAAAACATTCATGTTAGTAAACCCTGTTTTTGAGAGGGATCCTCAAGTTATTTCTGTCTTTTATGAGGAATTAGTCTGACTCTTCACGGGACGTATAAAGATTACCTTCTTATTCTCTTGTAAAAATGTGCAATTCCTTAACTCTTGTAGGCAAACTATGCTCTAAGCGTGGTGGTTCTTCCGAGTTCTTGGGAGGGTAAATTTTGTTGGAGCTGATGGGGTTTGACTTATAAATCTTTCTAGTTAAAGATTATGATGTGTCGTCCAATTGGAGGTCTACATTGTTGATTTCTACATAGAAAATTCCTTAGAACAAAATCAAATGTTTCAAAGGCTTTAAGTATGGCATAATTGTACAACTACAACAACGACAACACTAGCAATTGTAATTTATATAAGTAATTGCAATTGTAACATATAAAAACCAATGGCTGCATGCAGCAGTATATAACTATATATGATCAAATCATATGGAGCTGCTTAATTGATTCAAAATGGTATTACTATTACAAGTTACATGCTCATATAAAAACCAATGGCTGCATGCAGCAGTATATATGATCAAATCATATGGAGCTGCTTAATTGATTCAAAATGGTATTAATATTACAAGTTACATGCTCATATAATAATGGAACGCTAATCGAAAGGCAAGTATGACTTTATCATCTATCATTGTTAGTACATGGACTATTATGCATTGTTTCTAATATAAATTTTCAAAATGATATCAACTACAAGTAATGCTTATAACTTTTTTAAAAAGTCATTGTAACTCTGCCAAGCAATATAACATTGCATCTTGTTCTCAGAAGGCTATACATTATGATTATGGGATTTAATCTGTGAGTTATCTTTTTTGCGTAACTACTACTGATGTTAGATCTTCTTCGACCAGTTGAGATCAGAGGTGAACAAAGTTCTTGAGAATGCACGAATTGGGAAGCTGATAGGTTCCAGCTTAGAAGCAAAGGTCTACCTACATGCTACCAATGCAGCCACTCTATTGAAATTACAGGAGATGTCTAAAGCCGCAAATGATGCTGACCAACTGCATCGTATATTTATAACATCACAGGTAAATCTAAGAATGATCATGTTATGATTCGATATCATATTTATGCAACTTCTAAGCATGTTTTACCTTACTATCAAAAGGCGATCCAGAAGTGAGAGATAGTTAATTCGAGATAAAGCATATGCATCAAGACTTCGGAATAACACCCAGAAAATGAAAAGAGCCTGCATTACAAAGAGTTTTTCTTGATGACCTAGTTTGAAATATTGGATTCCAATAGTGGCATGCATGTTTGCTTTCTTGCATATGTTTTTGTGGTATTTCTAGTTACTGAAATCTATTAACAAAATATGAATATTTCATTTCAAGGTAATATATATCAAGATTGATGTTGATAGGGCATACTAAATTCGGTAGTAAAAATGATTTCGAGGCACTAAAACAGGAACATCCACCCCCACCCTCAACCTATGTAGCACGGACACGGATCCGATACGGCCATCCGACACGCCGACACGAGGCAAATCCTAAAAAATACATAGGATACTTGTGTCCGACACGGACACGACACGACACGGCTTCATGTTATGCGTGTCCGTGCTTCATAGCCCTCAACCACACAACATATACAACAAAATAAAAGAACCACCCGCAAAAAGAAAGGGAAGAACAGAAAATGCCAAATTTTCTTTGAATTTTTTCTGACTGCGCGTGCAATTGTTGTGATGAAAACCTGCAGGTTGAAATTTTGGATTCTTTGAACGACGAAATGTTAGCGGAAATTCCGTATTCTGCTCAGTACAGTGACGATAAAGTAAGCAAGATATGGATCGGTGTAGCCCGTGCTGACGGCAACAAGTGTGAGAGGTGTTGGAACTATTCTTCACAAGTTGGTTCCTTTCCAGAACACCCCACTCTCTGTGCTCGCTGTTTTAATGTTGTTGACATCCAGCCGCTTCCAGCAGTGGCTGGGGTGAGTTGAAGTTCAATATGAAGGAGAAAATCATCTTTATTTACAAATTCATTATGAAAATTGGGGTCAATATCAATCAGATACGACCTCGATCAGTTTTCTGGACTGATTAAATCCCCTTCTATTATCATTGTTTTGTATATTATAAACTTGTAATAATCAGATTCCTCCCCTTTTTTGGGAACGTACGTAATAGTCTACTGTAATTTGAACTTATTCTAGATGGACGCCATTCTTTCAATTCTGTCGACAGGGATGAAAAGTGTATTGTATCAGCACGAGATAGTTAATTCAACCCATTCATTGCTACTACTTAACGTCTAAGTTAGCGGTAGATCTTTTATTTTCTTTTTCCCTATTACTGCAGCGCTGAACAAGTGTAGGGAAAACTGGGTTGCATGCATGAATAATTTGGGAGAAATAAGATTTGATAGAATTTTGATCATTCGGCGGAGGTGATATTTCTGTCTTGTGCGCTTTAGGATGTTAGGCCCTAAAGACTTTCGTACTTCGTGATTAGTCCCTCGGATCATTGAAGTCTTATATCATACCATTAATACCCTCAACTGAAGGGAATAACTTGAAGGGTTTTTATGATATGAGACCCCCCAAGATCTTCCTTATTTCTAAATGACCCCCTCTTGTATTTCTAAATAACCCCCCCCCCCCCCCCCCTCCCCAAATCATGTAAGTTGTTGGAAAAAACCCCTCGGTTAGAAGTAACTCATATTGTCATTGTCACTGTTAAATTTCTGTTTTGGATGGACCGTTATGCTCTTGATGGTAACAATGACCAAATTGTGTTAACCCCTTTTCTAAATAGCCCCCTCACTAGGGCTTGAGTTCTTGGATTTTAACATTTGACTCGAAGGGGTGTGTGTGTGTGTGTGTGGGTGGGGGGT
>BQKN01066342.1:0-12397 GCA_022839385.1 Asparagus kiusianus | reverse complement strand
ATATATATATATATATATATATATATATATATATATATATATATAAGTTTATATACGCAAGTTTTGGTTTTATGGTTTTCAAGTTTAAATATGAAACAAATACTTTTTTATATACATGCATACATGTTTCATAGTTATCATGTTTGGTTTTGATAAATAATGTGTTCACACACACACACACACACACACACACACACACACACACACACACACATATATATATATATATATATATATATATTTCATGATTATATGTGGAAATATTGTATTCTAGTTTATAGACTTAACAATCATAATATACATCTTTTATTAAGTCTATAAAATCAGTTTATGAAGTTTCAAAACATGGTGTAGTCAAAATGTCAAAACAAGTATGTTTACATTTTTATGTATTGGACTATTTTATAAAATGAAGAAATTTCTTATTTGGGAGGTGTTTTTTAAAAATCAGTTTTTATAGCATGTGTATTATCATGTCTACAACAATTTCCTAAAGTTTTATATTTTTCTGAATTTGTTTTCTATTTTTAAAAGCACTTCAAAAATCAATTTTACTATTCACATCAGGCTGAAAACCTGTTATCAGTCAACTGATGAAATCAGTCGACCGATCAGTCAACTGATGAAAGTGCCTACAGTTGCCAAAAGTTTCTGTTTTGTTTCAGTCGACTGATCAGTTGACTGATGAGGTCATTGGTCGACTGACGAGTTCATCAGTTGACTGATGATGTGTTGCTGGCGTGTAACGGTCAGCTCATCAGTCAACTGATGAACAATATCAGTCGACTGATGGCCCAACGTCTAGTTTTTCCAGCCTTCTGTTTTTTTGTCTTTTGTTAGATTTGTTTGGTTTTTGTGCCTTAGTTTTTCTTCCTATATAAACCCCTATTGTTCTCATCAGAATAAAGTTTTTCAAGAGGGTTTAAAGAGGAGTTTATAGAGTTTTAAAGTTTGTTTTAAGTTTCTAAAGTTTGAGTTTACAAAGAGGAGGCTTGCACTTTAAATTGAGGAATTCATCCTCAATCTTCTTCATCCTCTATTGTGTTTATAGAGAAGTTTTTCTAACTCTTTTCTCTAGCAATTTTATTATTGATTTTCATATTCTTATTATTGCTAGTTTGCTAATTGAGTTAGATTTTATTTATACTCATTTTATCACACACACCCTATTTGAGCTTGTAGGATTTCATACATCATATATTGGGTTGTGGGATTGTGATTTATGAGATTGAGCTTACATTGAGTTGTAGAGAACATTTTATTATTGTTGAGCCTAATTGTGAGATACACTTTGTAATACACTTGTACACCGAGAGAAGTGTGTGATGAGAGACGGGGTCGTCCCAAGAGGAGTGGGGTAGGTGGTAATGCCTAGAGATAGGTTGTAATTCCTAACATTTGAGGAAGACACGAGCTAGAGACCAACACTTGGAGGGTATAAAGTGTGATTGCAAGAATGTGAGATTGTAGAGTTTTCGGTGAGCTAGAACGCCGAGTGTGTAGAGAAGTTCCGACTTCCAAACCGGGTGTGTCGAAATAGTGGAGATCTTCTTGAGGTGAGGAGCAGAGACATAGGTCGTGGGGACCGAACTCCGTGAACATATCTTGTGTTTGAGTTTGCTTTGTGTATATTTTTTTTGTGCTTGTAATTTATATTCTTGCTCATATCTCACATATATCCTTTGCAAGAATTAATTAATCAAATAACTTTTAATTGGCATTAATATCTAATAAGATTAGCAATAACCCTATTAACCCCCCCAGGGTACTTTCAAATCTTCATATTTTGATAATGTCTCATAAATTAACTTAATTTACTGATATTAGCCCTGTTTGGGTCAGAAATTGTTATTTTCATTGTCATCGAATCTATTACAATTTTAGCCGTTACAATAAACTCAAATAAATAAAAAGTCGATCTTTTTATAAGATCTTCTTACACAATGAAAATATAAGATTACAATTCCTTCAAACAACACACAACAGACGTTTATCGCCTGTTGTTTGCGTGGGATCTTCGCCTGTGCCGAGGATGTTAATATTCATGGACCATCGCAGATCAGATCCGATTGACAGATTAAGTTGATCAAAGCTCCTACTTCACGAAGAAAGTAATCGCAGCAGCGATAATCTCAACCAAGCGAGATCACGGCTCTTCTCGAGATTTAAGACCAAGCTTAAATCCGGAGGAATAGGGGACAGGTCTCAGATCTTTCGAACTCCACTCTTTATGCACAGGAATTCGCCAAGATCTGCTAATCCTCGCTGTAAATTCGTGGTTCCACTCTCCAATTCAGCAGCGCTTCGCCCTCTTGATGTCCCGCCTGAGAAATGAGCACCCGAGCTCGTATTTATAAGCTTCGGAAGCGGGTATTTGGATAAGAACGATGGATTCCTCCTTATCTTCAGTTAAGAACTGATTAACCATAGTATCAGATCAGTTAGGACGCTCAGGAACAAACAAATCCTAAGAAAAATCATCAAAACCGAAACATGATCAAATCTGACCGAAGCGTCACCCATTGGCTCGGCCTGGCCGGGCCACCGAGCCACCAAATGGTGGCTCGGCCTTGGGCCGAGCCACTGGCCCGACCGGATCGTTTTGACGCGATCCGGCCGCCAGAGGCTTTCTTGGTTTTCTCGGGTTTGACTCGTTCCGTCGTTACGCGTATTTTATCGTTTCGTTGATCTGTACACTGTTTGGGTGGCCGATGAGCGTGTTAGCCACTTGGTGGTGGTCGGTGAGCACGCGGGCCACTTGATGGTGGCCGGTGAGCACGTGGGCCACTTGGTTCATCGATTTGATGGCCGATGGGCGTGCAGACCACTTGATGGTGGCCGGTGAGTGCACAGGCTATTCGGTTCGTTGTTTCGCTTCATGTGTTCATCGGCGTTGGATAATCTTTTTAGACTTAGATAATGGTGTTCATCACCTTCGCTCTGTCTCGAGCTATGTGTGGATACCTATATGTATTTTTAGAGGCCTACAGATACCCCTTCAAAGTATTTCAGACTCATTCTTTTATAGAGAAGTCTGGGATGCTTTGGATATGATAGGCCCCCACCTTCAGTCGGTGTCAAATGACCTGTAAACTACTTTAATTCTTAACTTCTTCAGCCTTTAGTCTATCCAGTGTTTTGTCGAATAGATGAAGTTCTTCCGACGCTGCGTTTATCGTCTGACCGTCGTCAAAGTCTTGAATTAAAGTTGATGTGTAAGTTTTTAAACTTAGTTCGTATCATTGAGTTGACTTTAAACTGATCATCTTCGTTGTGAATTCATATCTGATTGTAATTGAACTCCTTGGAATCATCTTTTGCCTTATTTTTGGCGAAATTGCTGATGCGTTGACCGGCATCGACCTTTACTGTAACGCGTTGACCGATGTTAACACAGTTTATACTCGTATGTTTGCTGGAGTCTACACAGTTTAAGCTCTTAAGGCATTGGAGAATGGCGGTCCTAAATTTTGGCTGCAGGACCAACTATTTAAAGTTGTTTCGTCTGCAGATATGGATCTTATCCCGAAATCGTTGGATGCTCAAGTCACGAGATCAACTAATGAAGCTGATGCATCAATAACTCGCATTTATAGAATTTTTAGCAAATTCTCAGCCATCAACGGGTTTGATTAGCCTTTACCGACTACCTTTTGAGTCGGGTTAGCATGCAGATTGTTTAAATCCGTTTTGCACGTAACGTTGTGCTACAAGAGTTAACTCTTTTAATACTACGATATTGAATACGTAGACTTTCGTCTTTCTCCTGTGAAAAGACTAAACAGCGACGTGCATCAGACGTAGACTTAGGATTTTTGGCAAATCCTCAGCCTTCAACGGATTTGACATGCCTTTACCGATTACCATTTGAATCGGGCTTGCATGCGGATTGTTTAAGTCCGTTCCGCATGTGACGTTCTACTAAGAAAGTCAACTCGCTTAGTGCTATGATATTGGATATGTAGACTTCGTCTTTCTTATGGGAATAGACTACCCGACAATGCGTGTTAGGCGCTGACTTATCCCTACTTAGGTTTCGGGATAAAATTCCCCAGACTGAAATTCTGGTGTCTTTTTCAATCGGTGAAAGACTAAACCGGCAACGCATGTTAGGCGCTGACTTATCCATTTTTAGGATTCGGGATAAAATTCCCCGTGCGTGTAAGGCGCGGATTTTAAAGTTGAAAATGTGGTGTCTTCTCTTAGGGCAAAGACGAACCCAAAATGGGAAAGAAAGAATTTTATATTCTATCTCCCAAAACCGAAGAGGAAGAATTTTATATTCTATCTCCAGTTGCTAAGAAAACTCGAAGTTAGATCTCCACCCTAAGAATCCAGAAAAGTGAAACTAGGAGCGAGATCTTTACTCCGAGAATCGGAAAGATTCAAGCAACCCTAACTTTTATAGGATTAGTTGCTTAATCCAAGAAAAGAATTCCTCGTTTATTAAGGTGAAATTCTGATTTCGGCCCTAACTTTTATAGGTTTGGCCGAAAAGGAATAGGTGGAAGTCTTTCGTTTATTGAAAGGACATTTCGGTCTTGGTCCTAACTGTTTAAAGGTTTGACCATTCAATTTGTGGACCTCTCGTTCATGGAAGGAATCGAGAGGGGATTTTGGTTATGGTCGTAACTATTTAAAGGTTTGACCAAGATGGGAATTTAAGACGATCCTAACTGTTTAAAGTTTGATCGTTCAATTTATGGACCTCTCGTTCATGGAAGGAATCGAGAGGGGATTTTGGTTGTGATCCTAACTATTTAAAGGTTTGACCAAGATGAGAATTTGAGACGATCCTAACTGTTTAAAGGTTTGGTCGTTTAATTTGTGAACCTCTCGTTTATGGAAGGAATCGAGAGGGGATTTTGGTTGTGGTCCTAACTTTTAAAGGTTTGATCAGGATGGAAATTTGAGACGATCCTAACTGTTTAAAGGTTTGATCGTTCAATTTGTGGAATTCTCGTTCATGGAAGGAATCGAGAGGGGATTTTGGTTGTGGTCCTAACTGTTTAAAGGTTTGACCAAGATGGAAATTTGAGACGATCCTAACTGTTTAAAGGTTTGATCGTTCAATTTGTAGAACTCTCATTCATGGAAGGAATCGAGAGGGGATTTTGGTTGTGGTCCTAACTGTTTAAAGATTTGACCAAGATAAAAATTTGGTGGTCCCACCGTTAATTAGTCTAATCGGTGGGGGATTTTTGTGGTGGAAGACTGTGAATCGTCAAAAAAAGAGTGTTCAGAAATCACAGTGGGGGTTTAGTATTTATCACTTTGTTTGTAATGATCGGGTAATCCCTAAGAAAATTACATGTAATATTCTTCCAGGAACTTCCCGTTACATGAATCATCCACCCCCAGCTTCCTTTGTGGAACTGGGTCTGACTTTGTACTTAGTTACATGACTGGGTTATCCTTAAGAATATTACGTATAAAAATTCTTCAGGAACTTCCCGTCAACGGTAGGAAACAATTTAGACTCATATACCTATTGGAGTATTAGAAGGAGCAGTTTATACTCTTATACTTGTCGAAGTATTACGCCGTCATTCGGATTATTCTAGCTTTACGGTGCCAGAGTCGATTAAAGCTTGAATCTTGTTCTTTAGACCGAAAAAAACCTCAGTAGGATGGAGAACCCTCCTGTGATACGCACAGTAATTTGGGTCCGTAATCCTCTTAGCTCCCTCCTGATCTTTAATAGGTGGTAACTCAATCTCCCTGTTATTCAGGAGGTACTCGAAAATATCTGGAACTTCCTCATCTTTGAAAGAGTACACTTTTTGGAGTCTCGGATCTGGAGTCCTTTGCTGTTTTTGAGGTTGTTGTTGTGATGTCTGATTATCATCACCAGCAACCACAAGCATTGACTGCTGGCTTCTTTCGGTCTTCTTCCTTCTGAGGAAGCGTTCAGCCCGTTCCCCGCGTACTTCAACTCTTTCCAATTGTTAGACGGTGCTACTCCCATAACTTCCAACACGTCCAAAGAGAGGTTCTTGTGACAGGTTTGGAGGATGAAGTCATCTGTGATCGGATCTCGACAGTTCATCGCCTTATTCCGGAAGCGCTTGACGAAGTCGTCGACCGTCTCGTCGTCTTTTTTCTTCTCATCAAAGAGTGTCCTGATTGACACCTCGACGTCATCATCAAATAAGTGAGCGAGGAACAGGTTCTCCAAGTTGTCCCAGCTTTTGATGCTTTCAGACTTGAGACGGGGGTACCAATCGAAGGTGGGCCCACGAAGGGTGCCAACGAATGACCGAACCATCAGGGCTTCATTGTCGGAGATCATACCTAAGTGGGACTTAAAGTAGATCAGATGTTGAGTGGGCGAACCATTCCCATCAAACGGCGTGAAGTTAATCAGGTTGAACTTCGCCGGATATGCTATTGAATCCCACTCTCTTGGATAAGGACATGGAATGCCGGTCATTTTCACCTCTCGGGCAGACATTAGAGCGTTGATTTTGCTCTCGAGATCTTTTATTTTCTCATCCTCACTCGTATCAGGCCTTGGACGATTTGAAAGAGGAATAACACGGCCACCCCCGGCATTATCATCTTCGGTGGAATCACCCCTGGCATTGTCATCTTCGGTGGAACCACCCCCGGTATTTTGGTCAACGGGAGGGTTATCAGCATTGAGGCATTCATCCACATCTGAATCGCTATTTGCTTGGTTAGAAACGTTGTGATGGCTGGATTCACCAAGCTGATTCGACAAAGCTCGGATTTGTTGGTCGTGTTCTTCCCTCATCCGGCGCATAGCCATTTTCATTTCGAGCTTGAAGTTATCTTTTTGTTTGGCCAAGGCATCCTCAACCATTTTGGCTACTTCCTCGGTGTTAATCATAAACACTTCGCGAAATTCCCCTAGGCTGGATACCATTTTGTCAGAAGCGACTGCAGAGTTGGCATCCGATGCTTCATCATCCGAGGATAATCCCCTCTGCATTCGCTGATAATCTCTTTGTCTAATGGTTCCCGATCACAACCGGGTTAGACGATGAGATATGAGTGGATCAGAACTAGAAGGTCAAGTCGACCTTCCCTTCCCAGCCATATTAACTGTGACTGCGGATTGTTTAGGTTCGACCGCTTCCAGCTGGAGTCGAGACATCATTCGAGCTATTCCCGAATTAACTCTTCTTCCTGGAGAAAATTCGGGGCTAGAACCACTTGAAACAATCGGGGACTTTCCCTTATTGACCATATTGATGGTAACTTCTGGGAATTCATCATCTCGAACAGCCGATCGTTTCTTGCAGAAACGCTTTGGTTTGGACTTGGTCGTTCCGTTGGAGATCCTCTCGGATACCGAGACCCTCTGCGGAGCGGTCTTAGGGCAGCTACACGCTAATAATACTGCCCTAATTAGTTTGGCGCACGGGTAGTGAGATTCTGTTTCTCAGGTACTTCTCTTTCGAGACTTGTTCATATCCCCAGCCCGATAGTACAACTCGTCGGTCATATGACCAGAGCAACCTATCGCGTGTTGGCACGACTTTTCAAGTATAATGTCGTCGTCTAACGAACACGTTTCCTTCTTAAGAGTCACGTATTTAGAGCTATGCTTTTGGGAGCGCGAACTCTTGACGGGTTCTTAGACTTCAATTCGTCGTCCGAGGTGGTCAAGTGCAGGGGTTTTCCCATTATAGGAAGGCTCTGACTTGTTACGAGGGTGTGTGCGACCCCCAACTCGAGTGGTTGTTCGGGGTTCAGTCACCGGACCCTCGGAATCTTGCCTCGATCCTTGTGCAAAGGACCCAGGCGATCCACCATCCTCATCTTGAAACGAGACAAGTCTCCATGGTCTTGAGGCTTCACCGGAAGTGCGGAATTCATCGGGACAGGAATAGGAACTGTCGGAGACTCAAAACAGGCCGCAAGAGGTGAACCGGATGCAAAACGAACCGAACCGGTTTGGTTCAGGGGCAAACCACCAAATGGTGGCTCGGTTTTGGCCGAGCCACCACTTGGTGGCTCGGTTTTGGCCGAGCCAGCCAGTGCTGGTTCGCGAGTTTCGGGCGTTGTTCGACTCTTTTTTGGCGTTGTTTTGGACTTTGGTTTCCATACTTGGTGTAGCTTTGATGGCTTCTTGATTACCTCTTTTTGCTTCAGCTTTTGCGCTTCTCGCACGAGAATTCGTGCGTGCGCAATCAAGGCACGACGCTTCTGAATGCGCTCCTCGAGGGTTGAGCGGGTCCGTTTGACTTGGACCCACTCATTCGCTGTTGGTTTGGAGGAGAGGCCATTTATTTGCTGCTGGGGCACTCGGTGCCTTTTGCGTTTCAGATCCGCCTCATAGCCAATACCGTCAACAGGCTCCAAAGCCTTAGCAAGTCGGCGCGCAAGTTGTTGGCGCTGCCTTTGGCGTGCCCTCTTTGATAAGGTTGGCATGCCTTCTGCAATTGACTCCTTGATGGAGGAAGGGTCCAGATCTGTAGATCCGGGCTCGCTGGAGGCCGGAGGGGCTTTGCAAGGCGAGATTACAATGGCAACGCGGGCCTTGATCTTTCTGCACTTGCAAGGGGCATAGGATCTGGAGGAGGAGGACGACAGATACTCCTCGAACTTCAGTTGGTCGAATTCGTACTCGACCACCTCTTCAACCGTGATCTGGATCCTTAGTTGCGGCACGACAGCTTCGGCAGCGAAGCTGTTGGCTCCCACTGTGGTCGCCAGCTTGTTTGGGGTCGGAAATTGCTATTTTTATTGTAATCGAATCTATTACAATTTTAGCCGTTATAATAAACTCAAATAAATAAAAAGTCGATCTTTTTATAAGATCTTCTTACACAATGAAAATATAAGATTACAATTCCTTCAAACAACACACAACAGACATTTATCGCCTGTTGTTTGCATGTGATCTTCGCCTGTGCCGGGGATGTTAATATCCGTGGACTACCGCGGATCAGATCCGGTTCACAGATTAAGTTGATCAAAGCTCCTACTTCACGAAGAAAGTAATCGCAGCAGCGATAATCTCGACCAAGCGAGATCACGGCTCTTCTCGAGATTTAAGACCAAGCTTAAATCCGGAGGAATAGGGGACAGGTCTCAGATCTCTCGAACTCCACTCTTTATGCACAGAAATTCGCCAAGATCTGCTAATCCTCGATGTAAATTCGTGGCTCCACTCTCCAATTCGGCAGCGCTTCGCCCTCTTGATGTCCCGCCTGAGAAATGAGCACCCGAGCTCGTATTTATAAGCTTCGAAAGCGGGTATTTGGATAAGAACGAGGGATTCCTCCTTATCTTCAGTTAAGAACTGATTAACCATAGTATCAGATCAGTTAGGACGCTCAGGAACAAACAAATCCTAAGAAAAACCATTAAAACAGAAACATGATCAAATCTGACCGAAGTGTCACCCGGTGGCTCGGCCTGGCCGAGCCACTGGCCCGACTGGATCGTTTTGACGCGATCCGACCGCCAGAGGCTTTCTTGGTTTTCTCGGGTTTGATTCGTTCCGTCGTTACGCGTATTTCATCGTTTTGTTGATCTGTACACTGTTTTGGTGGCCGATGAGCGTGCGGGCCACTTGGTGGTGGTCGGTGAGCACGCGGGCCACTTGGTTCGCCGATTTGGTGACCGATGGGCGTGCGGACCACTTGATGGTGGCCGGTGAGTGCACATGCTATTCGGTTCGCCGTTTCGCTTTATGTGTTCATCGGCGTTGGATAATCCTCTTAGACTTAGATAATGGCGTTCATCACCTTCTCTCTATCTCGAGCTGTGTGTGGATACCTATAGGTATTTTTAGACGCCTACAAACCCCTCTAATTATATGGTGTTAAAATGAATGGAAAATATTCAATTTTCTTTAGTTTTTTTTCATTAATGGATAGTTATGCCCCTCTCCTCCCTCTTGTCCGACCTCCTCTCCCTAATCTATGCCCTCAACCACTGTTGTTGCTCCCTCTCAGCCCTTGCCCTCTTCCACTAGGTCTGCTCTAACGTCTACACAATCCTAAACATGTGGCAGGTGCGAGTTAGGCATAGGTGAGAATGCCAGCAATGGCAGAGATGACAAAGATGAAGACGGAGATGGTTGTGATCGAGATGAAGTAGGCAATTGGAATACATGTGGAGGTGGAGATAGTGATGGTGAAGATGTTGATGGCAGCGATGGAGCAAGAGGTGAGAATGCCAATGGACGACAATACGATTGTAGAGGAGATGAAGGCGAGGGAAGGAGAGGGATGGATAATAATATAATTACCCATCCATCGTTAGTCTAAATCCAATCATGATTTAGGATTTTTGATAGTTATGCTCAAGAAAGGACTAATATCAATACATTTAGGTGATTTGGATGGCTAATATCAAAATATGAAGACTTGAGAGAACCAAAGTACCTATGATTTGAGGGACTAATATCTAAAAACACTTTTTTTAAAATAACCTTTTCATATTATCGTATAAAAAATAGGCCTAATTGCACGTAAATACCATGTAGGTTTTCCTACAATGCACTTATATACCCTTACTTGTTTTTGTTATACTTATAAAGTTTTTAAATTTGTACTTTGATACCCTTAGTTATACAAACGTGAGAAATTTTTCCCAACCCTCATATGCTATTCTAGAACATCTTAACCCTTAATTTTTATTAAATATAGTGTTAACAATATCATTATTCTATTTTAACCTAACCTGATTAAATAGGATTTTGATAGGTTTAAAAGCAAATTTAATAATTGTTAAGAATTAAAATGTTCTAAAATTATCATGTGAGTAGCTTGACAATTTTGCAGGGAAATTCTCACATTTGCATAACTGAGGATATTATAATGCAAATTTTAAAACTAACTATAGGGTATATAAGTGCAACAAAAAATAAGTGAGGGTATATGTGTGACCAAAATAAGTGATGTTATATAAGTGCAAAGTAGGAGAAACTACTGGGTACTTAAATGCAATTAAGCCTATAAAATATGATAATTTTATAGGCTTTGCTTCCGAACTCGATCGGAAAATAATTTATTATTTATTTTTTCTGAAAATGGTGATGTGGGAAAGGAAAAATCATCATTTCCTTTTCAATTTCTACCCACTTATCCTCAACACCTACTTCTCAATTTGCGCCCAGTTAATTCTTCCTTTCTCAATTTTCGCCCAATTCGCGGATAAAAAACCATGAGAATGATGTCAGTATTCACCGGGGTTCGTCAGCTTGATGATAGACGAAGCAAAAGATAGGTCTTTTGAGGACCCCAACACAAAATAGGTGAGATCAAAAGTTGTACAGATCAAAGAAACAATGGGTAAAAAATAAAAATAAAAAGATGCAGCGTACTACTGAGAGCATCTCCAACAGCTTCCCCATCTTCTTGAAATACTCAATTTTGGGGAATATAGGGCTTTTTTTTGGTCCAATAGATTCCCCATCTCATTCCCCAAAATAGGGAAGGAGGAGAAAAAATAGGGAGCCTTCCCCAAATCTGCAGCATTCTCCAAATTTTTGGGGAGAGCTTTATTATTGTAATAAATGCGATTTTTCAAAATGGGGAAGCTGTTGGAGTTGGAGCAAAAATAATTTGGAGAATATGACTTTTGTTTCTCCATTTTGAAGAAAATTTTGGGGAAGCTGTTGGAGATGCTCTGACTATTGGGCTTATTCCACGGCGACTGAAACTCTCAACTACTACGAGCTCTCGGGCGATGAAATCAAGATTGAAGAACTAGACTAAAGAAAGCATAATTGAACTAGTAATTAACCCAAATAATTGCAAAAATTGCGAAAATTTTCATTAGGACTCTAATTAGCACCAACCACATCCTTTTACCCATGAACCCACGTAGAAGAAATGAGTGGAACGTGGGATTAACAATTGAATCTACCAGGCACATAGGAATTGAGTTTTCATAGATTCCAAAAACATCAATCCCCTACTACTTCTAACTTAAAAACAAAACCTCAAATTACTATTCTTATTGCCGCATAATTCAAAATATTAAAATTGTTGTTCATCCTATAGTAAAATTTTCAGCCTAAGCCCTATTGTTCGCTTTGTAATGTTTTTCCCCTCCCATAAACACTGTTTATGTCCTCGCTTACTTACTATCCCTACAGCAAAGAACAGTTTTCTTACTTTTTTACTTGGAGTTGGTGTTCTCTCATCAAGCGCCTTACCCGATAGAGCCGCCTAGCTTACAGAATTTCCTTCTTCCGACTTATACGAGACTATGTACTACTCTACTTATAACTATACTATACTATATAAATATAACTACCATTCTTCTTTCTTCCATCCTTCCTCACCATCCCCGGCTACTGGTCGGGCAACGATTCTGGTTGAAGCAGATCGTATAATATAATTTTTGAATCTTAACATGTTCTGCATATTGTTGTTAATGGTAGAAACTTAATTATGAGGGTTAGGATGGA
>BQKN01066341.1:21620-49887 GCA_022839385.1 Asparagus kiusianus | reverse complement strand
CAGAGCTCGAAGCGTTGGACGACAAACGACTAGAAGCTCAACAACACATTGAGTTCTATCAAGCTCGAATGGCCAAGGCGTTCAACAAGAAAGTCAAGCGTCGGGCCTTCAAGGAGGGAGAACGAGTGCTCGCCATTCGCCGACCAATGATTCTCACCTCCAAGAAGAAGGGCAAATTTCGGTCCAAATGGGAAGGGCCATTTGTAGTAGAGACAGTCTATTCGAATGGAGCCTACCGCCTTGTCAAGCCAAACGGCGATAAGGTCATGATGCTCATCAACGGCAAATACTTGAAAAAGTACTACCCTTAGTTCTTCTTCAGACTCCCACGAGTGCATGAGTCTAAACTGGTCCTCACTCCCTCCAACTAGTACACGAGGCTAAACTGTCCCTACTTCATCCGCTCTGGCGGAAAACCCCATATGAGTCGCCGCCAACAGCGCTCTTAAGGCGTGACCTGGGTCGCCCATTGGTCCAACCTCCTTACAGTCAGGACCAGGGTAATTCTGTCACGTTAATCGTTACCTCTGGTGAAACCAACTTACTAGTCCCCTTCCATAGGATAGTAGGCCCAAGGAGTTGCTCAAATCGCAACAAATCCCCACTGCCACGTTAACACCAAACCTCTGGTGAAAATCAACTCGCCAATCCTCCCCAATAGGATGGCGAGTCCACCAAAGTCGCTCACATCGCGGCAGACAATGTTAACTATCACCTCTAACCAAATCAGCTTATCAATCTCTCCCAATGGTATGATAAGGCCTCATAGTTGCTCCGATCGCAACAAAACTTCATCAGGTTAATGATCACCTCCGATGACCGGCGTCGTTATTCCTACGAATAACACAGCCTAAGTAATAACTTACCATGCGACGTGTTATTACTTCGGTCAATAATCACACTCGTACGTCCCTGAACTACTTGACCTATTCCGGATATCCTAACATTCCCTTAGGATAACCGGCGGGTAGTAGCCTACCACGTGATGGCTCCTACAATAATCGATCATCATATTCCTACATCCCTGAACGATTCGATTATCACCTATGTCGTCGCCCTCACAGACGGCGACAATTATCAAGGGCGGCTCAACAGGCGACGTGCCCAACGATTCCTCCGAACAACAACTCGCCAAGTGGCAAGTCAAAGTTAGGGTCCTCGGTTGATCGCATACACGAGCAACTACTCCTGGTCTCAAGCTAAGTGTTACCCTCTCGATTCCACTTGAGCTGCAACGTGAAAGTCGGAGTTAACCTGACCCCACGTCGCGAACAGCCAAGAACAGGAAATGAGCCTAACGACTAAGTCCTAGGAAGATTAGTCGAAAGTTCACCGTGTTGATAGAGATAGCGTGAGTAGCTCAACTCGAGTTCTGAACAACGCAGGCGAATCCAACATGACGATAAAACACAGAACAAACACAGCGAGAGGAACAAAATGCCAAGAGCAGTAAAAAAAGCAAAAGCATAACAGGCCATTACGGGCCAAATTTACATAAAGTTTTAAGAGTTTGATGCGTCTAGAATTAACAAAATCATAAAAATATGTTTAGCGAACAGTTGGGCACGCTACATCAACCTCAAGAGACTGAAACGGGCGATCTTCGCCTTGACAGCCGCGAGCTCTGCCGCCTGTCTAGCATGGGTCTCCGCCTCTTGCCTCTGCAGAAGTCTGGCGAGGGCAGCCTCGCCATCCTCTTCCTCCTGGCAAAGAAGTTGAAGCCCCTTGGTCGGCGCTTTGGCAGCATGGCTGAGCCGCATCTTCTCACATTCGAGCTCCGGCAGCCTCGCCTCGCCTTCGAGGAACCCAGCGTCTTCAAAGAAAGCGGCATCCATGTAGGCGTCCATCTTAGCCAACACCGCGCAATGTTGCTTGCGCAAGCGTTGGAGCTCGGCCTCTCTCGCCTGGATGCGCTTCGCTAAATCTTCGCGTGCAAAAAGGACGTGTGCCGGTAAGAGAGGAGGACCGCCCAAATCTTCATCTTGCGCCAGCTCCTCCAAGCGGTACATCCACCTTTCTAGGCGATCGAGCTCTCGCTCACATCGTCGTGCGAGCTGAGGGCCACCCACGTGGCGGACCGCCTCCAGACCCACTTCCACGAGGGGAAGCGTGTCGTGGTACTTTCCAGCGCCCTCGCCGATGATGACGGCGGTTCGACGCACCAGACCCTCCAACCACTAGAGGATCTCCACCACCGAAGGGGGTGCAGGAGCCGGGGCGGAAGACCCCTGAGCCGAGCTTGCGGGGGAAACCAGTGGCGCACTGACGTCAACGACGGTGGCAGAAGAGCCGACGCCTTCAGAGGCACTATGGTTGGACGCGGAGGCCATGAGTCGAGAAGGGTTTCTGCAGCAGTTCTCGTTTACGAATTATTTCGAAGACGCGAGAGCTTTGCTGAAAAGACGGTGAGTGCGTCATATATAATCGAAGACCCAACGGCCGAGATTTGTTATCCCAAACAATCAAGCGGCCCAGATATCCTACGACGCTTTAAGCTCAGCGCCAATAATGAAAGGCTATCTCTCTCGAGACCCCAAACCGACCGATCGGATTGAGCGCGAGAGGTGAAGCGTCCTGTCGCTCCATCATTAATGAGCATTAACAAAGCCTTAGCTGGCAAGCATTTGGGCCTGCAAGCAGACGCGTGGCACGAGTTTCGCCCGCATTTGAATCTTCGACTATAGGAAAAATTCGTCGTCACTCGAGTTTTGATTGCAGTACGAACTCGCCATCAGTTGAGTTTAACCGCCAATGCAAACTCGCCATCACATGAATTTCGCTTGCAGTGTAAATTCACCAACAGTCAAGTTTGGTCTTCCACACGAACTCGCCATCCCACGAGTTTCGCTTGCAGCCTAAACTAGCCAGAGGCTAAGTTTGGTCTTCAACGCAAACTCGCCATCACACGAATTTTGCTTGTAGCGTAAATTCACCAGCAGTCAAGTTTGGTCTTCCACGCGAACTCGTCGTCACATGAGTTTTGCTTGCAGCGTAAATTCGCCAGCAGTCGAGTCTAGCCTTCAACGCAAAGTCACCTTCATTTGAGTTTTGCCAGCGTTTGGGTATAGTATCGACACTAACTCACCATCGCGCTAGGGGCTTCGCCTACGGCACGGAATTGTCAGCGGTTCTACGAGCAAAACACTGAACGGCGGCATATTAAAAAGATGTGTGCACAATGAGAAAATACGAACTTCATTGAGTACTCTTAAGATAGTACATTTGAACAAAGTTATGACTCCATAATCAAACGAGTCATAACACGATGTCAAAAGCAAATGAAACAAAATGTCTTAGCATAGTTTCAGGCAAGGGGACCTAGTCCAACAAACTAAAGGACGCGAGCTCTGCCTTAACTGCGGCTACCTTTCTTACATGGTCCTCCCTGGCCTTGTCTTCAGCCTCCTTCTGAGCCCGGTCTTCAAAACTTGATCTGGCAGCGGCATCTTCCTGGCGCAAGGCTTCGAGGCTTCGAGCCTCCGCTTCGGTAGTCTTACTAACCTTAACGCTCTCGGATTGGAATTCCTTCAAAGTCACCTCTGCTTGCTCTAGCTCGACTTTTAAGCGGAGTACAGTAGAGGTGAATTTGCTTACACACTTTTCCAGTGAGCGCTGCTGACTCAACTAGAAGGCGACGGTGGATTCCAGATCCGCTATTTCTCTAGAGCGGACCTCCTGCTCCCAGGCCTCACGACGTCGAATATGAGATAGGAAGGACTCCACGTCAACTTCTGGACCTTCCCGTGACAAGATCTCTAGTCTCATCAAGCGTGACTCCAAAGGCGGAGCTTCTGCATGCAACGCGTCGCAAGCCGGTTTTTGCCCAGTCGCCTAAAGTCAGCCATGCGGTCCAGGAGAGACTGCCTGAAATCGTCGTAGCTCCCCATGCCGAGGCTGACAAGGGAAATCACCTGCTTCACAGCATTCTTGAACTCCTCGATGCGAGCCTACAAGGACAATGGACCCGAAGAAATAGGCTCTTGACCCGGAGCAAGTGCTGCGATGGGTGGAACCTCGAGACAAGGTTCAGCTCCAGGTTGAGCGGCGGGGCTTGAGGAAGGGGAAGTCGTGGTACCCTCGGATTCATTGTCAGAAATTAAAATGGGCTCAGCCATGTGTTCTTCGAAAGATGGTACCTCTTCATGGGCTGTGAAACACGACGACAGCACAGAAAAGGGTCAGACGGGAAATACCTGCCCAACTCACGCCTGAATGGAGATTAAGGTAAAAAGATACCTTCGGTGGTGGCGGCTTCGGCGGCACCCGAAGAGGACGCCTCCTTCCTCTTCTTCAAAGCAACTCTTTTCACCTTCAGTGCCATCCTGAGAATGCAACGAAAAGGAAACATGGACTTCCTTTGAAGAAAACAATAAGGAAACCGCGGCCTCTCTTAACAAAGGGAAGGGGTATTAAATACTCTGAGCCTAAGCGGTTATCCACGGCTCGATTAGACTTTTTAGGCCCAAACAGTCGAGGGTAAGGCTGAACAACTCGGGTCTCATATGAACGGCCAGGATTTGGCGGTTTCCGGGCACGATCCCCAGCCAACGGCCCAAATCGGGCATGGAGGACGAAGAGACCCACTACGCCACATTTAATGCGAAGCGACATGGTCACGTCTCCTTAACTGACATGCACGTGGATTAACCCGTGACCCGCTAAAAGCGGAGCTCGCCCGTAGCTGAATTCGTTGCAAATTCGCCTACGGATAGAATCCGCCTGTAGGCGAGACGAACTTGCAGCTAAAATTCACCGACAAGAGTCCCTCTACAGCTAGGATTCTCTTGCAGCCAAACTCTGACTAACGCATGTTAAAAAAAAGAGAAGGATGGAGTACGCGTGCAAGTGAAAGGATAATTTTATTCATAAAAAGGAAATCCTATTACAACGGGGAATCAAAGGCAAGTTACAAAGCTCTCAGCCGTAGCTCCGCCTCACGAATCTCCCCAGCATGGCGAAGCTCGAGCCTCCTCAGGATCTCTCGACGAAGATCTTCCTCAGTGCGTGAGACTAAGTCTTGGACGGTGTCTTTGGCCTCCTTGAGGACTTGATCCTTTTCCTCAACGGAATCAGCGACCAGTTGCCGACGAGACTCGATATCCTCTAACTCCTTTGCCACCTGTTCATGAGCCTTCTCTTGAATGGCCAAGGAGGCCTGCGTGTTATCAATGACTTGCTTCAGCTTTGCTACCTCCGAAGACAGGCGAGAAAGACGGTTGTTAGCCCTCTGTTGCTCGTAGGCCACTCGCTCATGCTCGGCCCTGACCTGCTCCAACTCCGCTGACAACCTTGCCTCCAGTGACATGGTCTCGTTCAGTCGGCGATCGCGCTCTTCCACTGTTGCTCAAACCTCGCCAGATGCGAGATCAACAAGCTCGGAACTCTTCGCGCGAAGGATGAGCAACTGTCGAATAGCCTGCTCCACCTCTTCCAAACGCTGGAAGTACGGCTTGGCCGTGGTGGCGGCAAGCTTCTTGATCATGAAGAAGATGTCATGATCAAGGTCCTCCTTAAACTCCTCAAAGGGACAGCTCTCTTCCAAAGCAAGTTTGATACAATCAGTCAGAGTGTCTTGGAAGTTAGTCAAGGTTCGAGCCACCTTATTTTTACGCGAACGCTCCAAGGGAGAAAGGGTAGCTTCATCCGCCATGAAGGAAGCTACGATCGAGGTACCGGTGGTCATGACTGCGGGGGTAGTGACAGGCGCCACCAAAGCCGACACGCCTACCAACGCCACTGGAGTAGTAGCCGCAATGTTCACAGTCACCAAAGACGAGGAGGTAGTCTCCGGCCGAGCAGAAGTCCCCCTTTGGAGCGGAGACTCCTGCGCTGATGGCCTATCCTTGGTCAGCGCTTCTCCAGGAATAGAGATCGCCCTTGGTTGGCCTGACACATCTTCACGAGCCAACACCTCTTCCTCGCTTGATATTGCCTCATGCACCGAGGTGTCGTTATCCCCCTCTGATTCGCCCATCTCTCCAGTGAATGGCCCGCCCAAAAGGGAGGATCCTCCTTGCCTTCATGAGCAGGGTCAACTGCGAATACACGAAGAGGGTTAACGAATGCCCCTCGAGAGCGACCCCATTGATAGGTTGATACAGAAGGGTGAGTAGCGCTAAGACCCACGCTTACCTGAACCACCAAGCTCTTCTTCGTCTCCAGTCCCCTCCTCTTCGTCAGAAGGAATGGAGATCACTCTCTCGACTGCACCTGCATACATCCAACGCAAATGTTAGGGGGTGTAAGTTCAACCTTAAGCCCGAAGATGCTGCTTTAAAGGTTACCTCCTGGTAGGGACGTAGGAGTCGTAGGAACTCCCGCTTGTGGCCTCACGCTAGGCTACGACGGAGTGGCCCTCGAGGTTGCCGGGACCACCCCCGGCATAGCAGAAGGAGCGGACGAGACTACCCCAGTCCCGGAGGTAGTCACCCCGGGAATGATCACCTGAGCAGCATCATCTTGGCTCTTCGCTGCTCTGACAGCCTCGGTCGTTTCTCCCCGACGAGCCTTCTTGACCGCTTCTGTTCTGGAACTCTCGGCCGCGGCCTCCCGCTGACGTTTAGGAAGAAGCGAGCTACTCGGGGATAGGAGAGGCATTCCCAGCCGCCCGGCTATCGTGCTGTGGGCCTGCTCCAGATGCTCACCTGCCCGAGCTGGCTCTTCAGATTCCCCCTGCCCACCAGTGGGATCTAACAAAAAACTAGGAGACGGAACTTGAGCTTCAAGTGCCCCGGATTCGTCTAAGCCTACGTCGAAACCCTTGGTGTCCTTAGCAGGATCCTCCGAGAACCACTCTTTGGCAGTTTGGCACCCCCTCCGCCTCGACGGACGAGAAGCTCCTCTGGGGTGACGTTCGTGTTCCGTCAAACAGGAACTCTGAAAGCGGAAGCCGTCAGGATTGGTGCTGGCGCCTCGATACCACCAATAGTACAAGAGCGTGTGGTGCAAATCACGATCCTTCGTCGGTAGCTCAAAGCGGGCATGAGTACCGCCAGCATGAGTCCAGAACCATCCCCGAGCTTCGTCCACTAGCCCTCCTTCGAAGTGCAAGTGGGGATTGATGTTTCCCACATACAACTGGTCATACCCGAACTGGCGGGCAAACCTGCAAGGGATGTAGGCTCAAGGTAGCACGTAGAACCGGTTCGCAAGATGTGATACCCCGGTCGAATGTTCACCAACCATCGAAAAGCACCGCAAGAAAGGACGGTGTGATGGTCCACCGTCGATACATCCTTGAGAGATTCCCCGTATCCTCCTCCGCTGAAGTAGGGAAAGAAACGGCGAAAGTTATAGTGGCCGAAGTGGGAGAGCGTCTTTCGTGCATCGAGAATGTCCTTACACTTCCAAGAACATCTCTCCAAGCGCTCAACGAATGGAACAAACCTGTCTCCTTGAAGAGTCGCAGGGGTGCTCATCAAACACTCACAGTGGTAGACGAACCACACCATCAAGTAAGTGTACGGCAGCCCCACTCTAGGGTTAGGGGTCCTGACAATCTCCCCTTCCCCCTCATCAACAATCGACACATGGCAAAATTAGGTCGTCAATGTATGGAGCCCCCGGTGGATACATGCTACCATCGCCGACACCAAGGAGTAGGACTTCCCGTGGGCTAAGCAGACCGTAGGATACACGACCTTCACTGGAAGTGCCTCAAAAGAATGAGTGGGGACCACGCACCTCTTCAGCCACAACATGAGGTACCCTGCGAACAAAGCCTTTTCGAATATAGGGGACTTAGCTTGGTGATGAAACGAGTGGAAGACCGTTCCAAATTTGAACCCGCCCTCATCATGTTTAAGGGTCACAGTAGCTTCCCCTTCGGCCATCCTCCTCTCCACCTCAGCTTGGTCGCTGTATGTAGGAAAAATTGCAAAGAAGAGAATAAAAGAAAATTAAATTGAATTCCTTTAATTCCGATTACAACTTGATTACAAAAGAGAAGAAAACGAATTTGGTTTTCTCCTTTGTTTAAAACTGGGTTCTTTACGGTGGCGATGGAATGCCTCCCTCGAATGCTCGCGTCGAGTTTGCTCTCCGTTGACGATCCGACGTTTTGATTCACTGGAACGATGTCTTCTCCTCACGATTTGACGTTGTGGAGAACTTGCATGGCAAGTTTGAAACTCTTGATGAGTTGATAACTCTGAATGAGTTGGAAACTCTGTAAAAGAGTTGTTTTGAACCGAAAGTTCGGTTAATAAGCCAAGGATCAAAGCCTCTTGATCTCGGTTGCTGAAGAATGCTTCCAGATCCGATGATTGAAGAAGCTCTTGTTGCCGATCTCTAGATCCGAGAATGCTCCAAAGCTCCTGTGGCTCACCTAGAAACTCCAACCGACCGAACCCTTAACTCAGTTGAGTTTTCTCCTTTTTATAGGGGATTAGGGGGGTGTAACCTCCCCTTAAATCTCTCCTAAGTGGGGTGTAACTGACCCCTTAATCCGCTCCCAAGTAGGGCGGAAATCCCTCAGATCGTGGGGAAAACGGTTCCTGCAACCGTTCAGCTCGTGCTCGAACGAGTCAAACGCCCATGTTGGCGTTCAGGACCCTAACCTCACGTCTTAGGATTGAGACGCGAGGTTGGGTGTTGGCTGAACACCAATGAACGCGAGGGTCGCTCGCGTTTGATTTGTTGTAACGCGGGTTTCGACCCTAGCGTTTTGATGTTATAACGCGGGATTCGACCCTAGCGTTTTGATGTTGTAACGCGGGATTCGACCCTAGCATTTTGATGTTGTAACGCGGGATTCGACCCTAGCGTTTTGATGTTGTAACGCGGGTTTCGACCCTAGCGTTTTGATGTTGTAACGCGGGTTTCGACCCTAGCGTTTTACTGTTAACACACGGGGAGGATCTCCGCGTCTTGCCTTGAAGAGATTATTACCAAGTAATCTCTTTCTGTCATAGCGTTGCAAAGATCATTATCTTGTAATCTTCGTCTTGACTCCTTGAGAATATGAGAGTCGTCAGATTGTAACTCCCGATGTTGATTGTGAAGGCCGTTGATTAGAGCTTTCATCAGTTGTCGTGAAGGTCGTCAGATTGTAACCTTCAGCGATCTATGTGAAAGTCTTCAAATTGTAGCCTTCTGGAAGTCGTCAGATTGTAACTTCCATCATCGGTATTTGATGGGGGATAAGCTATCTATTATGATTTTTAGACAGCCTACAGTCGCATTCGCTCAGCAGCAGAGCAGGCCTTCCTTTGACATCATTTTCCGGGAATAAATAATCGGCCTAGTTTTTATGACTGATCCCAGGAGCCCTTTTCTTCTTACTTTTGTGGTCCGCCGCCCCTAAGGTATACAGGCATATATGGTAGTGGCAGAGAAATTCCCATAGAGTCTCAACCACCAAGGGGGAGCGGTCTGAAAGTTGGTCAATCTCATCTTGACCTGGAACGTACTCCTCATACGGAAAGTTCCCCAGGGCAGCCCCGACACGTCGTACATCTTGTGGAGGGCTATGCCAAGTTCACCATTGGAGTGAAGAACGTGCCACTATCTGTACAATACAGCTCTAAGATGCTGTGGAACTAAGGAACATTAATCTTCAGACTATGTCGAGTAGCCTGAATGGCCGCACACAGCTCCGAATTCACGAGGTCAGAATTCTCAACCAAAATATAGTCGGTGATCTTGGACCACCAGGTCTTGCTCCCAGGTACGGAATAGATCCACCCCGGGGCTCTGAAGTCCTTTGGGGGAAATCTCCCGCCAGCTTGGAAGAAATGATGACGGAAGGTCTCCGCGACCGCTGCCATCTCCCTGGCGGGCGATTCGTTGAACGGTAGGCCAGGACGCAGGCCGGTCACACGTTTGTAAGAGCTCTCCACCCCGTATCTAGCCTTGGAGCCTATAAAGACGTCGCAAGTCACCCCATCTTGAGTGGGGGTCAAATCCCAGTTCATCGTTCTCGGGATTGCAAGAGGACGCAGCTCGACGATTGAAAACCCTCTCGGCATGCTGGGAAGATAGTAATGGACCCCGTCCATTACGCGGAGCCACCTGCTCTCTTTGACCAATAGGGCAGAAGGATCGGTCGCAGCATCACCGAACAAAAATTGAGGCTTTGGTAGCTCCGTCCTGGCCTCATCCGTTAACACTGCGTCGGTAGTCAACTCACACAATGTCAGAGGGTGCCCTTCGGTGACTCTCTTTATCAGGCCGTCCAGTTTATCGGCAGCAAACACGGGTACCGGATCCAGGAAAGGGAAACGGGGAGGAGCTGTATAGCCCGTACCTCCGGCGAGACCGATGGCCACGCCCTTCGGAAGGGCCTCGTCGGAAGAGGTTGCAGCAAGACAAAGCCAAAGGATCATGATAGAATCCTCCCTAAGGTCAAATTCGCCTATCAACCCAAGGTGGGCAACTGTATATCCGCCAGTCAAAGTGAAATCCACTTGACAAAAACGAGATCTGCCTATATAAACGACACTCGCCTTTACCAGACAAAGGTCGCACTCGCCCGTCAAAAGACGAGTTCGCCTTCACCCGATGAAAGCTAATTTCGCCTATAAAGGCAGAAATCATCCTCTGCGGATGAACGAAAAATCCGCCCAAAAAGGGCTAATTTTACCAAAATCAGGGAGACTGCCGAAAGACGACAGAATCCACTGGGGAAGATGAGCAGCACTCATCCCCCCAACCCAATGCCGGCGACTAACGCGAGAGCGTCGAGCAAACTTTTTGACTTACCTAAGTGCGTCTCGGGCACGCTAGTGGTCGCGCCGGCGGCGAGACGATCGGAGTAGCGTCCAGGACCTCCACCCCTTGCTACGCATCTCTTGGATTTCGGCACCATGATCAGAAATCGGGGATGAAGTGGGAATTCTTTGAAGAATTTTCACGGAACAAAGGCTTCTGAACACAGTAGCTTTTAAAAGAAGGGAACAACGCCTATTTGAAAGCAGAAGGGCTTACGTGGCCACGATCAGATTCACGAAGCAAAACACTGGCGGTTAAGAGACGTGGCCACGACCGAAATCAACGGCCCAAATTGCCCTCCACTGCCCGCGCTCCTTTTGCGAAATAGGGAGCAAACCGGTCAAAACCCAGGACCCAAACCGTGATCCACGATTAAATCTAACGGCTGGGTTCGAAAACCACGGCCATGATTCGTCGTGAGGTGGGATATACGAAGCTGACGTCATACCGTCAGATCACGATTAATGCGACCTGACGAGACCACGACGCCTTAGCTGGAAAGCACGAAACCCCATTGGCGGACACGTGGTTCACCTCCTGGTGAGTCTAATTCCGCCCAAAAGAAGGATCTCGCCTGCGAAAACTTGGCCCCATCCCGCAAGTCACACGAGATTCGGCCTCCGAAGACGGTTTTGCCTGAACGACTCATTTGTCTTTGGAGCTAAATTACGATGACCTCACTTAAACCCGCGCCTCAGACGGCTAGGGGTTAGAGTAGAAACCTTAGTATTAAGCCTAAGGAAAACTACTCAACAACTCATCATACTAAGGTGAATAGTATGGCTAGCCCGATTCAAATGGTAATCGGTAAAGGCACATCAAACCCGTTGATAGCTGAGGATTTGCTAAAAATCCTGAAGGATATCAAATACACTTGTTTTGTCAGGAACTTCTTTATTCAAAGTGTTCCAGACCACATGCAGGCCAGTTTAGGTCTGAAAACTTTGAAGGGGGTCTTGTAGATAAAAAAATTACCTCCACAAAACTTATGAGAAATTCGCCTGCAAGGAGAAGCCGCCCACACAATCCAAGGGCAAGGTTCACCTCTAGACTAGATTCGCCAGTACGGGCCTGTACCACACGGTCGTCAAACGCGCTCGTGTCCCTCTTGCCCCAGGCTCGCCTGTATGATCGGCTCGCCTGCACGAGTTAAGGTCGTCTAAATGACGGAAGTTCGCCTTTTTACACGACTCGCCTGACCGAGTCTAAAGTCGAATCCGCCGGTAAATCTCAAAGTCGCCAGTCACCAGGTATACGATATCCCACGTGCAGGGGTGGGCTTTCCCACCCCCCATGATGTGAAGGGAGGGAGCACAATACTCTAGACCCGTCGAAAGGCCACTCATAGTATAAGTGGTCGGACAGGTGTCAAATCAGCCTGCACCCTAATAAATGCAGTTCGCCTCACTTGTCCAAGCCAAGAGCTCGATCCGCCGGCATTTGGCAAGCTGTCCAAACCCACTCTAGGACTGGGCACCCATTCTCCCACTTCTAGTGATGTGAAGGGAGAGAGTACAATATACCAAGTCCGTCGGGTAGCCGCCCATAGTACAAGTGAGCGGACAGACGCCAGAGCAGCCTGCACCCTCATAAATGTAGTTCACCTCACTTGTCCAAGCCAAGGGTGGGATCCGTCGGCGCTCGTTGAGTTAGTCAGATTCACTCGAGTATCTGGCAGTCGCTGTCACACATACGAGGAGGGGCCTTCCCACTCCTACATGACGTGATGTGAAACACAGCTTCTCGAATGACCGCTCATAGTACAGATGGGCAGCAAGATACCTCCCGACGGTACATGGTCACATCCCATGATTCAAAGAGTGACCAGACTGTCTCTCCTCTATTTAAGGACTTCTTCCAGCCACGGTGAAGGGGTTCGAAAAATAGGCGCGGAGCATTCAGCATAGAGTGATTCAACGTTCTGCGATTTGCCCACAGTTAGTTGATTAATTCAATCAGTTAACTGAACCACCAGCTCTCGACCCTCGGCCGGGTCGACGACAGGCTCTTTGCATAACCTTTGCACTGTAGCTTCCTCTCCCAATTCCGGGCTCAGATCGCCATCGAACTCGGAGACTCAAACTCTATCAACCCGAGCCTCTACTGCGTACTGAAGCTCGTCGACAACCTCGGTCGAACCGTCCAATGGAAGTAGACTCGGCACGAGCACCGAGCGAAGCATCCTGTAGCTACCGAAAGTCCCCACGTTAAACAAGGAGGGTATTCCCTCCGCTTCTGTTGTAAACGTTTGATCATTAGTTTGTAATAAGCCATTCTTATAAATACAAACGAAGTTCCCTTGTTTTTGGGAAATCAAAATTTACACCTACACCCTTCTGCACAATTACTTGTAGGGTCTCTACTATCTCCATATGAGCATGTCCTAGCCCTTTAGCCGATCCTGATCCCAGCAGGGACATTTTCCGAGTGGACCTTGGTTATTTCGTCAACTTCCTTAATGGAATGATCAAGAAGCTTCTTCATCAGGGATATTGCTTCGATCAGTTTAGGCGTTCTCTTGCCCGATACATGTTGATGCTTAGAGAGGAGGGATATCCTGAGTTAGCTGATTCTCTCACTGCCGACTTTGTTGTTCTAGAGTGTGAATTTCGAGAGTTAGAGGAGCTAAAGGCTAGTGGGGCTTCTTCCTTTGTATCTTCTCAGTTGGAACATAGACTGACACACTGAAGCGACCTTAGATCTTCTATTGGTTGCGAGCTTCAGTCGCATAAGAGTTCTATCACACAGATGATGGCTAGTCTTGCAAGGAAGGACACAGATAGAGACGGGTTACTCAGTTCTTTAGATTCCAACCGTGAAGAGATAGCCAGGCTGAAGAAAGCCCTGAAGTATGCTGAGGAGTCCGGCGCTATCATTGCAGATGAGCTAGCTGGCTTAGAGAGTTCTCGTGGACAGATTCTGGAGAGACTAGGATCTGCACAGGAGAGATTGATGAAGCTAAAAGGTGAAGCTACAAAGATCTTGAGTAGCTCTGAAGATTCTGTTCGGGCTGATCTACAGGCTGAGCTTGAGCAGGGTTATGTAGATAAGCTCTCTAGGTTAAAACTTCACATTCTCGGTTGCCAATTGCGTTCTGACAGATGAGCTTTATTATTGTATGCTTTGACTTGATCTATTAGTAAAGACCCAGTATTTGATTTAGTGCACTCATCTTTTATCATGATTTCTCTTTGTTGATTGTGAACCAAGTGTGCATAATGCCTATAGGATTTTTGGCAAATCCTCAGCCCTTAACGGATTTGATGTGCCTTTACCGATTACCGTTTGAATCGGTCTAGCATGCGGATTATATAGGTCCGTTCCGCATGTAACGTTGTGCTAAAAGAATGAATTCTCTTAGACTTAACGCTATGATATTGAATATATAGACTTTGTCTTTGTCACGAAAATAGACTACCAGGCAATGCGTGTTAGGCGTTGAGTCATTCTTATTTAGGATTCAGGATAAAAGTCCCTAGATTTGTATTCTGGTATCTTTTCATTCGACGAAAGACTAAACCGACAGTATGTGTTAGATGCAGACTTAAGATTTTTAGCAAATCCTCATCCTTCAACGGATTTGATGTGCCTTTACCGATTACCGTTTAAATCGGGCTAGCATGCGGATTGTATACGTCCGTTCCGCATGTAACGTTATGCTAAAAGAATGAATTCTCTTAGGCTTGACGCTATGATATTGAATGTATAGACTTTGTCTTTGTCACAAGAATAGACTACCTGGTAACACGTGTTAGGCGCTGACTCATCCTTACTTAGGATTCAGGATAAAAGTCCCCAGACTTGTATTCTAGTGTCTTTTCATTCGGTGAAAGACTAAATCGGCAACATGTGTTAGATGCAAACTTATCTCTCTTTTAGGGTTTGAGATAATATCCCACGTGCATGAAGTGCGCGGATTTGAAGTTGAGAAATGTGTCTTTTCTAAGGGTAAAGACAAACTCGGAGCGGGGGAGAAAGAATTTTATATTCTATCTCCCAAAACTAAAGAGGAAGGATTTTATACCCTGTCTCTAGTTGCAGGGAAAACTCAAGGTGGGATCTCCACCTTAAGAATCCGAAAAGATAAAACTAAGAGTAGGATCTCCACTCCGAGAATCGGGAAGATTTAAGCAACCCTAACTTTTATGGGATTGGTTGCTTAAACTGAAAAGAGCTCTTCGTTTACCGAAGTGAAATTCGGACTTCGACCCTAACTTTTATAGGATTGGCCGAGTGGGTTTGAGGCAATCCTAACTTTTATAGGTTTGATTGCTCAATTGAAAGTGGACCTCTCGTTCATGGAAAGAATCGAGAGGGAATTCTGGTTTTGGCCCTAACTTTTATAGGTTTGACCAAGAAAGCAGTGGGAGTGGAATACAAATAGTAGTGAAAATACCGATTTGTACTAGCCACTCGATGGAGGATTTCGATGCCAAGTGATTAGTACTTAACACGTAAAGTTTGAAATTGCTAAAGATTAGCGGAAAGGGTGTCGTGTTAGTGTTTTAACAACACGAGTGTTAAATGCACAAACACAGCGATGGTTTGAATGGATTTAACCGATAAGAAATTTGGTGGACTTACCGTCAATTGGTTTGATCAGTGAGGGACTTTGTGGTGAAAGATTATGAATTGTCAAACACCAGTAGGGGTTTTGTGAGGGAAGATTGATTCATCAAAGTGATCGAATCTCGTCTCAACAAAACTATTCATGAAAGTTGGTGAATTTAATCTCGAAAATGAGATAGATTCCATCATTGAGGACATTCAGAGTCCAAATGGGGATTTCTTTCTTATCCCTTTTGTAACTACCGGGTTATCCCTAAGAATACCCCACATAGTATTCTTTCAAGAACTTCCCGTGACATGGGTTATCCCAAATGTACTAAGGGTAGTACTTTTTTAGAAATTTCCCGTTTATCGGCATCATGAACCGAGCGTCTTCCTTGGTAATAAGGCAATATACGCCATTCGTGTAGACTGTCTCTACTACGAACGACCCCTCCCATTTGGGTTCAGATTTGCATTTCTTCTTAGAGTTAAGGATCATGGGCCGTCGGACGGTGAAGACTAAGTCTCCTTCTTTAAAACCCCGTTGTCGAACTTTTTTATCAAAAGCTGAAATTCTGGCTTGGTAGAACTCAATGTGTTGTTGAGCTTCTAAGTGATTTTCGTCGAGTATCTCGAGTTCTTCGAGACGTTTCTGATGTTGTTCTTCGGTTGTTAACTCTGTTGCAAGAGCGATCCGAAGAGATGAAATTTAAATTTCTAATGGAAGAACGGCTTCACATCCGTATACTAAAGAATATGGGGTCGATCCCATCGACGTGCAGACCTTGGTACGATAAGCCCATAGGGATGCGCCGAGCTTATCATCCCAATCTCGTTTATTAGTTTTCATGAGTTTTGATAAAAGCTTTATGATAGTCTTGTTAAAGGCCTCTACTAACCCGTTTGCTGTGGGATTGTAAGTTGTCGATGAGACGTCTTGAATTTTAAACTTCTCGCAAAATTTAATGAAGGCGTTACTGACAAACTGGGGCCCATTGTTATGTATGATTCGCCTTGGGATATCATATCGGTAGATAATATGGTGCTTGATGAACGCAATCACGTTGCTCGTCTTTACTTCTTTGAGTGGAATCGCTTCAGCCCATTTGGAGAAGTAATCTGTAATCGCTAGGATGAACCGGTCGCCTTTGATGGACAGGGGAAAATAGGACCAACAATGTCCATTACCCAAGTTTCAAAACGCCATGACGTGGCTGAAGGGTGCATATGCTCCAGGGGTTGGTGCATATAATTCGCGTGTATTTGACACGCATGACACTTCCGTACGTACGCAACTACGTCTTTTATCATGGTGGGCCAGAAATATCTCATTCTTCTGATGCGGTCATAAAGTTTGGGGCTAGGTTGGTGTGCGCCACAAACTCCTTCGTGTGTTTCCTTAAGGACTTCTTCAGCTTCTTTTTAGTCGATAAGCAACGTAGTAGCAAACCATCGTACCCCCGATAATATAGCGTTTGACTCTCTGTGTTATAGTAGAACTTTGGCGCTCTCCATCGGATTGAGTTCCTTTCTTTCACGTCTTCCGATAAAATCCCGTGTAAGGCATAATCGATGATAGGAAAATGCTAATCTCGTGGCTCGAACTCAACTTGCGTTGAATGTACTTCTTTAGTATCCTCTTCTCCGTCGTCTACATTGTAGAGTGGTACGAAGAGCTGGTGGGTTCTTACCGTAACGAATTGTTCCGTTTCTGGAGGCTGTGTCAGAGATACTGCTAATGCTGCTAATACGTCCGCGTAGGTATTCTGTAAGCGTGGAATGTATTCAATGAACAATCCTTCAAATGATTCTGCCATCTCAACGGTCATCTTATGGCAGGGTATCAAATCCTATTTTTGACCTCATACTCTCCTTGAATCTGTTTAACTACAAGTTGAGAGTCACCGAAAGCTTTAAGGTACTCGACTCCCAGCTCTTTAGCAAAGCTGAGTCCAATAAGCAGTGCGTTATACTCGGCTACATTGTTTGAGCACGGCTCGGTCAGCGAGTAGGCTCGAGGAATCACATGTTTTCCCGGGGAAATTAAGACAACTCTAACTCCGGAGGAAATCTTAGAACATACAGGAGCACTTGCTACATTAGTTGCTCGAGAAGCACCGTTGAAGTACAAACATCATACCTGTTGATGGGAAGTTATGTTGGCTTCGTGAGTTTCATCCGGCAAATCGTCGTATACTTTGGCGGTATCCGTAGTTAGGTTAGCTGTTAGGAGATCACAAATAGCTTGTCCTTTAACCAACTTTTGTTGTTTAAAGTATAGGTCGTATTGGGACAGAAGCAGGGCCAACTTTGCTAACTGCCAATTCATGAAAACGGGCTGGGTCATGAATACTCGGACTAGGTTAACATTGGAAATGACGTAAATAGTCTGTCCTACCAAGTAGTGTCGCATCTTTTGAATCATGAATACCAAGGCGAGACACTCCTTTTCAATCATTGGATACCGGGATTCGGTACCTACAAGGGTTCGGCTCAAGTAATATACTGCTTGTTCGTGACCGTTATGATCGTCTTGTGCAAGTAATGTACTTAACGAGTGGCTCGTCTCCTTGACATAAATCAAGAACGGTTTGCCTGACAAGTACAGGGGGTTTCAAGAGATATTCTTTAATATTTTCGAATGCTTTTTGACAATCATCATCCCATACGAATGATACGCCCTTCTTTGTGAGCCTGTAGAATGGTTGACATTTCTCCGAAAGGTTCAAGATGAACCAACGGATATAAACCAACCGTCCTTGTAATCCTCTGAGTTCCTTAAGGTTTCTCGGGAGTTACAACTTATTAATTGCCTTCACTTTATCAGGGTCAATGTGAATACCCTTAGTGGTGACGACGAATCCAAGGAATTTGCCGCTGGACATTCTGAGAAAAGATTTGGTAGAATTCATTTTCAATTGATGAGTCTGCATCAGGTCGAACATCGTCTTCAAGTTTTTGATGTGGTCATTCTTGTCACGACTTTTCACGACTAGATCGTCTACGTAGCATTCGACAGTCTTCCAAAGATGTTCCTGGAAAATCTTTAACGTAGCTTTCTGATATGTGGCACCTACGTTTTTTAAACCGAAGGGCATAACCATGTAGCAGAAAACGCCTAGGGGTGTTCTGAACGCGGTATGCTTTTCATCATCTGGATGCATCTTTATCTGATTATAACCAGAGAATCCGTCCATGAAGGACATTCTCTCGAATCCACACGTATTATCGATAATAACATCCGTGATGGAAAGAGGGAAATCGTCTTTCGGGCATGCGGTGTTAAGATCATTCATCGACTGACACCTGTAAAGCAGATGTTGACGTGACCACCATCCCGTACTTGGCCGCAATTACCATTCTACCCTTTTACCATTACTATAAATAGGGGTACTATTTTCCAACAAAAAGGTAAGCAATCTCTCGGAATTCTTCTCCACTCCACTACACTTAAGAACTCACACAGTTCATCACTTTTCCACTCAAGTCCATCACTGACTTGATCGTCGGAGAAACTACTGAAGAACTAGTCCTCGTCCTCTTACGAGTTGCTATTTGTGAAGGAAGAAGCTACTCAACTTAAAACCAGATATTCAGAGAAGTTTGCGGTCCCTAATCAACCTCTGCCACATTACATTATCTGTGTGATTATTAACATCAACAGTTCGAATACACCAACTTAGTGAACTTTTTTTACTCCTTCAGTAATTGAGGGTCTATGCTCATCAATTAAACTACAAGGATCTGCCCGCCTCCTTCAGTATTTTAAACACTTTTACGAGTCAAAAAATTCACTCAGAAGTCAATTCACGAAAATAGAACTACTAGGATCTTTTTACAAGTGGGTGATATTACAAGGTTGTTCACAAATTAACCCTAAAATTTTTTGACCTCAGATAGATCTATTCCACTCTTAACTCAAAATTCAAAATTCACAAGAAGCTCCCTAAAAATATGAAACTTAAAAATAACCTCCTCAAAAATTTGTCAATTATAAAAAAACCCATACACAATTCTAATTAACAAAAAACTTCTTGTACAAATAAAATCCTACAAACAAACCCATGAAAATGCTTAGAATTTGCAAAAAACATCCAGATAGTCTAAAACTAAAAAAAACACCCAAAGAGAATCTCAAACCTACAAGCAGTAATTGAAAATAGTTCAGAGTGACATACAACCATGAAAAAACTAGAATTTCCGAAAAAACATTCTAAAAGTTCTAAAATACAAAAAATATCCTAAATTTTTTTGACATTTATAAAAACACCCTCAAAAGATAAAAACTTTACAAAACAAGTGTTTTTTTGTAAATTTTTAATTTTTGAGGGTGCTTTTTGAAATATTCTAAATATTTAGGGTGCTTTCCATAAATTTAAAATCCATATATTTTCAATGTACTAGTTGTAAGTTTGAAATTTTTAGTGTTTTTTTGTGAATTTACAAAAAGCATCCTGATAGTCTAAAACTACAAAAAACACCCAAATAATCTCAAACCTACAAGCAGTAATTGAAAAATAGTTCAGAGTTACATACAACCATGAAAAAACTAGAATTTGCAAAAAAAACATTCTAAAAGTTCTAAAATACAAAAAATACCCTAAAATTTTTGACATTTATAAAAACACCCTCAAAAGATAAAAACTTTACAAAACAAGTGTTTTTTGTAATTTTTAAAATTTCTAGTGTGTTTTTTGTATTTTTTTTTAAATTTTAGTGTGTTTTTTGCAATATTCTAAACATTTAGGGTGCTTTCCATAAATTTAAAGTTCAAAAAATTTTCAATTTACTATTTGTAACTTTTAAATTTTTAGTGTTTTTTTTGTGAATTTTGGATTTTGGGACTTTTGTTATAATTTCTAAACGTTAGGGTGTTTTCTACAAATATCCAAAATTTTCAAGGGCTGCTCGTAATTCCTTGACTTCAATGTGCTGTTTATAGCTTGAGATTTTTAGGGTGTTTTATGTAAATTTTGTATATTGATCTCTTTTTGCAATTTTTTAAAATTTCAAGTCATTTTCTGCAAGTTCCAATTGTTTAGGGGTTGTTTGTAATTCTTATATATTTAGTTTACTATATGTTTGTTTGAAATAGTTTCTTATAAATTTTGAAATTTCAATGGTTTTTTTGCAATTTACTAATCTTTCATGGTGTTTTGTGCAAATTCAATAATTTTTAGCGGTTGTTTGTAATTTTTAGATTTTCTAATATCATTTCTATATAGGTTTGAGATTATTATGGTGTTTTTTTTGTAAAATTTGAAATTCTAAGGGTGTTGTTTGAATTTTTTTAACTTTCAGGTGTTTTCTGTAAATTGCAAGAACTTTCATGTTCTAGTTTGCATGTTTTTAATTTTAGGGTGCTATGACAAGTTTGTATTTTTTAGGGTTCTTTTTATAATTTTACATTTCTGATGGTGTTTTTTTGGTAATTATCTATTTTAGAAGTAATATTTGCAATTTTTTTATTTTAGGGGGGATTTTTACAAGTTTTAAAACTTTTTTGGGTTGTTTTAATTCCACATGACTAAATAAACAAAGAGTAAAATTTGTACTAAAATTTATCCTCCTACGTGGTTAAACTTTTTAACTTTATACAAGTTTAACGAGATAGTAGACATGGATAAAGTCAAAAAAAACTTTATCAGGATAAAGTCTAATCCGATCCATCCTTGCATAGAACGGACCCTAAAAACACGATGTTGTTTTGGAAACCCGAGGTCATTAGGTGGAACGCGTTATGTCTCGTGCTATGCGGCGTTTTGTGTAGAAAATTACTTCCGTCACCAAATTTTGTTCAGCAGCAACATGCATCCTAACATGATTGGCATGATTTTTATTTGGATACGTGGACCCGTCACGCGTGATTAAGCGAATTAAGCAGCAGGGTTTGGTCCACAAAACTCTGCATAAATACACGTAATGAAATGAAAGTTACGGGCATGCTTCCACAGTCGGCAGCCGCCCAATCGCCGCAGTTCCCGCCATTTCTCCATTTTCGTTGCGGCCAATGCATCAATAAGCCTTTTTCTCGTTTTGATTTAGTTTAATTAATAGCTAATTCATGAACGTCAACCCGTATAATATACAATGAGAAACCGACAAATGCCGAAATCAAAGTACATAAGATACACTTGTTTTCAAGTAAAGGTTCTACGACACTAGTTCTTGATTATTCTTTGGTCATGCTTAAAGAGATTAATTTAGCACTGTGTATGGACATTTGTCTTAGATCATATTTAACTAGTTATATCCTGGCTTATTTTGTAATCATGGAATCAAATTTATATAGTCTATAAAATGAAACTGTTCTTGTTTATGTCACTAGGTTGATACGTGATTTAGGAGGGTTAAACTCAAATTTTTTGGTTCCTTAATCGGCTTTTATCGTTGATTCTCCTGGTTTGGATGTTTTGAGCTGTACGCAGCGACATATATAACAAAGGTTAAAGGCAGCGGAGGTTATTTCCTCCGGCTTGCCCTCCGACGCTCAAGTCGGTAACTGTTTCTAGTTAATCTGAAGAGAAAAACATAGTATAGTCTTGTTGACTTATTATGCGTTAAAATTGCATACCCTGATTTAGTGGAAATCTTCATTATTTATAGTGGGTTTATTGGGAACGTAAGTAATTTCAGCCGAGTGTGTGTAGCATTGGTTTAGACCCTACTTTGCACGTGTCGGCTGCTGATTGGCCGAGTCGTCTTTGCATAGTGGTGAGGCCATTGGAGTAATGGTGTGTTTGAGGAGCTTTGAAAGCTCTGGCCCGAAAGGTCATAACTGACGCGCATTAATTGTTTGATGGCTATTGGGCGGCGAAATGCATGCGAACACAGACTGTGCAATGTGACCTTTGATGACGCTTGTTAGGCTATTCCACTGTTCGAGATGCCTTGTGTCAAGTCTGAGTGGAGAACGCCTTTCATCTTGGAGTCAGACATCCAGTAGGATTCAGGTCGGAAACGCCTTTCGTCTCGGATCTGTATTGTGAGACGAGTTGGTCGGCTTACCACTTGAGCCATGCTTGCGGATGCTTTGAGAGTTAGGCAGTTGATTATCGTGTGGTCGTAATTTCCAAGGTATAACAGTTCCTTTCGTGCTTCGTTTGTTTTGGGAACTCGGTGTTGGAATAGTTCAAAAAGTGTAATGATTTAAGCAGAAAGTAGGTAGTACGTTAAGTATTTTTTTTTAAATCAAATTTGTTCTTAAAAGGCCTATTTAATTAGCTTCCATTTGACAGGTCAATAATTTGATGATGTTAACTGTATATATTGTCCTGTAACCATTAGAAAGTGGACTGTTTCTCCATACGATGATAGTTGCCAATAACTTATGTACGGATGGCCACAACTCACAAGAATAATTCCACTACACCATACCATTTCTATATATGAGAAGTCTACGAATTAAAATGCAAGATTAGCTATTTTTAATATATTTTTTATTATTTTATTATTTTTATTTTGATAGAGAGAGAGAGAGAGAGAGAGAGAGGTTAGCTAGACATTGACTTCGTGAAAAAGAGATTTCAGAATAACTCAACTGAAATTCAATGACTGATTCTTTGTCAAACAAGACTTGACTCCTTACAAAATGAAACCTTCGGCCACTTCCAAAATCCAAAAATGGACATGAGCGCGCCTTAATTTGTTCCATTAAAAAATAACAAAACAAAAATATACAAAATAAAAATATCTACGGATACCACCAACAATCATGCCGACCACGGCGATCAACCTAACCTTGCATTCACACCAAGTAACCTAACGTGCCCTTTCGGCCTTCTGATCCGCTGTCGACAACCTAAGCACCCACTTCGCCACGGCCGCTGGAGACCTCAACCGCCGACCAAACCGAGAACGGCCATGACCGCCACCAGCCTCCACGAATGACACGAGCCTCCGCATTGCGAGCTGGAGCGTCTCCTCGCTCATATTCGCAAAGCACATCCTAAACCACCCCGGCTCCTCACAGTGGCACGACGATCCGGGGCTAACATTTAGTCCCACATCGAACAAAATCTTCTTCCATAACTCCATCTCTCCATCCAAAGTGCTGGACTTCAGCAGGTGTCTCATGTCGACCCAGCAGAAAAGGCCCGCATTGCTCTCCAAGCAGCCCACGCCGGCCTCCTGAAGCCCGTAAACGAATTTCTGGTGTCTCTCCTTGAGCCTCCTCTTGTTTTCGACTATGTACTTTTTAGTGAACTCTTTGTCGCCGAGCAACGCTGATAACAAGTACTGTGTCTGCGACGACATGAGCCCGAAGCTTGACATTTTGGTAGCTGCAGCCACAACTAACTGATTATTTGTATAGACTGCACCGACACGAAAGCCAGGGAGGCCGAGGTCTTTAGAGAGACTGTAGACTATATGGACGCTGTCGGATAATTCGGGTCTACCCATCAAGAGCTCCGCGACACTGATGAAGCTGGACGGAGAGTCAAAGTTGGTGCCAGAGTAGATCTCGTCGCTGACGAGATGGATGTTTTTGGACGCGACGAAGTCGAGGACAATGTCGAGTTCAGGTCGGGTTAGGGTCGTGCCCAGCGGGTTGGATGGGTTGGTTATTAACACGCCCCGTACTCGTAGGCGACGTTTCGTGGCGAGTTTGTGTGCGGCTTCCAGAGCGGTTTCTGTGATGCGGAAGTCGTTGGAGCTCAAGCAGTGGATCGGGACAATCTCGACTCCGGTTCGCCATTTGAGATCCCGATCAAACCTGAAATTATAAATAAAAAGCAAAAACATTTTTAGTAAAGCTGGACAGAGTGTTGAGAAAATTTAGTAACCGGATCGAGGAAATAGATCGGTATGGATGCAGGTGATGAGAAAGTACCCTGGATAGTATGGGGTTGGGACGAGGAAAGCGTCGCCTGCGTCGGCAAGGCAGAACATGAGAGTCTCGTTGGCGGAGGTGGCCCCGGCGGTGAGGACCAAACTGTTCGGGTCGAAGGTGACCTTGTTGCCTCTCAACTCAGACATGAACTCCGCTAATGCCTGAAAATATGTGTGACGCCGCAATTTTAGTCGGAGTTCAAGAATCTTTGTTCGTTAGGATATTTTCAGTTCACTGTGCAGAATCAAGCTGGGTTATCTTATATTTTCAGTTGGCCTAGCTGCGGGGGACAGAGCAAGGAAGTTGCTGCTTTCAGCTAGTGGTCACGACTGTCTAATGAACGCCAACCACTAAAAGCTTTTTACTAATTACATGAGTCAATAATTGCTGATGAGCTATTAATAACTACTTAACTAACTAATCTAGCTTCGTTAAATTAATGAGCTTACATTTTTAAAAGCTGGCAGGCCGTGATAATCCTGGAACAGAGCCATCTCTTTGAACACAGACGTGCCGTTGTCCCTCTTCAACTCGGCAGCCTCAGGATTGCGGTCGAGCCAAGATTCGAGAAGATCAAAAGAGAGCTACATGCAACAAAAACAGAGGGGGGGAAAAATTAGAACAGTGTTGATTATTCATAAGAAACATAGATAACAGAAACAAAGCAGAGGGAGAGAATAATGCTAACCTGGTTCTCTGCAAGACCCATTTGAATAATTCCTGAAGGATTAAGATTTGGGTGATATGGGTTTTTTTCATACTCTTGCCAACCGAGGAAATAGGATGAGTCCTGCCCATGAGTGTTGCACGTAGCTTTTCTTGATAACATGTTTGGTAAAGCAAAATGTGTAATGGCTTTTGATACCAGGAGTGATAATAAGATAGAAAATGAATGAGAGAGTTCGGTTTGGTTTGGTGGTGATTTAGGCAGGAGAAGTTGGTGGTTTATATAGAGTATCATCTAATTAAAATAATGATATAACAAAATTATTTTGACCAACAAGAGAGTTAATTCAGTTTTTTAATTGGCACTGTCAAGATACGTGAAAAGGACTAATTAGGAGACAAAATACTCATTTGCGCCGACAAACATGAGACTGTGCAAGAGGATTGACACAGCAAATAGAGAAAGCTATGTTAGCATTTAATAAGAATATTTGAAACCACAGTGGTGAAAGGGGGAAAAAAGCTCAATCATGAAGGGAAAAGTATTAAGGGCATCTGGGTCTATAGTATTTAATTTGCACTAAATGATGTTAGTATTTGGATCATTAAAATTTAAAATTCGTGTACAACGGTTAAAATCATTGGGGTACATATTTATTGCTACGGATCAATGTTGCATATAAAAAGATGAGAAATTCCTCAAGGACCCAAAATATGAGGGACCAATAGGGGGACAAGTGAAGTGTCCCCCTCCTATTGAATAATGAGTTGGCCATCATTAATGATGGCCAACTCATTATCCAATAGGAGGGAGACACCTCATTTGTCCCCCCCTATTGGTCTCATATTTTGGGTCCCTGTAGCAAAGCTCTAAAAAGATTAATAAATACAGAAAAATTTATAATGTGTCATCATTTATAATATAGCAGAATAGTCTTTTTTTACTTGTGCTTTTATATAAAATGGTAAAATTCTAGTTTAATACATAGATTTTTATTTTTATTTTTTAAACTTTCATTAAAGTTAATGATTGTGACAATAATATGAACCTGCAATGCATGTCTCAGTTACATGTTATCCGGTATATGTGTTAGTAAATAGTTGGATATTTTAGATTTTCCTGTTTGACGTCTTTACCGCCACCGGCCATGATCTTTCGTTTTCCTCGTATGGACAATTTGTCATTTGTGAAAAATTGGCAAATTTTATCCAATGGTCTTTAACAAATTTGGTACTGAATCGAATTGTTCAAGTGCAAATCAAGTATGTAGGCATCAAAAATTGCCGATAAGTCCCCGCACACAGCTCAGTGTTAACGATCGACGATTGAACGTCACTATCCGGTCCACAAGAGTTCAAATGACGTCGGTGAACGCTTGAAGAGAACCGACGAACTACGTGAGCCGACGGAATTTCAGAATCACGGGGTACGGATTGACCGAAAACCCCGCAATCACCACAATTGGACCAACGCCCGCTATGTCCCGATCATCCCACTGATAATCCAACCATCGGGATCAACAGAGCTCTTCATCCGAATTCCAACGCATCCGAAATCACTCAGATCCGACTTCGGACGAAAAGTCAGCGAAGAATCAACGGCGGGACAACGGCGGACAGTCTCGGACTGAACCGAGGCACCCGGGGCATCTCGGCAAGCTCGAAACACCCGAGGGGTGTCTTGGCAAAGCCAAGACACCCCAGGGGTGTCTCGACCAACCCGAGACACCCTAGGGTGTCTCGGTTTGGCCGAGACACCCCATGGGTGTCTCGGCCTGGCCGAGACACCCCTAGGGGTGTCCTTGGTCGTTTCAGCCCCCTACCCCCCTTGGTTTCCTATAAATAGGCCCTCTAGGCCTCCATTCTCTTGGCCTTGGTTTTTGAGCTCTGATTTTGGATCTTGGGATTATCCTCGAGGTCTGAAATTTTAGAGAAGAGCGGCGAAGCCCTGCCGGAGCGAGGAGTCAGAGTTTTCAAGAGAGCGGCGAAGCCCTGCCGGATCGAGGAGTGAGAGTTCTTCATCGACATTTCATTCACCCCCCTTCTTTTTCCTTAGTGTTGCCCATTAGCGGTGACCACTAAGAAGAGCTATTATCTCGTTTTAGCCGAGATATACGCTTATAACCTCTAGATCTCACGCGGATCGACAAGGTTCTGTTTCTATATCCCTTCGCGGATAGACGAAACTCTGCCGGATTTTCCCGGAACGGATCTGAAGAGTCGGCGGTCCACGGATATCAACATCCCCGTCACAGGCCAACAACCCACGCAAGCGAGACCGAACCAAACCGGGATCTCGTGTTTATTTTCGATAAAGTTGTAATATCTTTGTTTTCATTTAAATTCTGTTGTAACGATTGAAGTTGTAACAGATCTCAAAAAGAGTAATGAAAACAGCAACTTTTCCCGAAAACAAAGTAATACTGAGATCATTAATTACGACGACCCGGATGAAATTTGAACTGCATTAAAGCCCTTCTAGCTACCTCCAAATTTGACGAGGCAACATCTGACATCGTTGGAATCCGTCCAAGGTCCAATCCAATATATTTGAGACTCGGATTATTTACAGTCTTAACCCAACAAATTAAGTCAACAAATTAAGTCCACAAATTTGCACTGACGGGCCAAAATCAACAATGGATCCCTATCAGCACAGTTGAATTGAAGTTTAAAGGATTACAACCAGCTAGACACAACGTCATCTTCACCCGCATCTTTGCTAGCTGTTAAGGATCCTATCTGCGTCTAATTCGGCTCTTTCTCGAGCTCAATCAATATCGATCCAAGCATACTAGCTTTGAGCTCACTTAAAGATACCAAGGATATTGAAAATCTAGATAAGATGTATCATATTGGATAACAATTAGAATATATTTCAAAAATGCACTTCCATAGCAAAATTAAGTTAGCTCACTTTGATTTTAAGTTTGACAAAGGGTTTTCCAATTGATTTTAAGTTTGTATTGAGGGACAGTTTGGTAACACTCTTAAAACTAGATCAAAATTGATATTGGCTAAGTTTTGATTGAACTAGTTTTCTTCTGGTCTAATAAGAATCTAGTCTAGTCTAGATAAAAAAGAGTCGGTTTCAAGGAGGGTTTTTTGGTCCAGAAAAATCTAGATTAATGTTAGTCCAGTTTTACTCAAACCGCGTTGTTTTGAAAATAGAACAATCAGCGGTTGGTAAAAACCGAAGAGTTACTAGTTTAAGAATGAAGTGCATACGCGTGGGGATTAAGGAAAGAATGTGATTGGTGGATGACATTGTAGATTATTAATCATGATCTATCAACGTCAATTTGACAATGTCAACCTGTCATGTACATGGCCTCATAGAAACGGTAAGGTAATAAATAAATTTGGCCAATTTGATAACCTCTGTTGATTGCTTGTGAGCAGGGCCGGCTGAAGGCATAAGCCACTAAGGCATATGCCTAGGGCCCCCATTTTATTGGGGCCCCAACAATATATATATATATATATATATATATATATATATATATA
>BQKN01066341.1:0-21520 GCA_022839385.1 Asparagus kiusianus | reverse complement strand
AGAAGTTGACTATTGTAAGGATTCTAAATTATCAATTATCTTTAATTGAACATTTATTGCTATAATTATATATAATTATCTTTATCTTTGGAAAAGAACACTAATAAAGTTTAATTGTAACTTTTTATATTTTATTTCTATAATTAATTAGATTGTAACCGTAAAAAAAAGAGAAAAGCACATATTAAATACTCATTCTTATTTATGCATAGTTTATGCGTTTTTTCTCTTGCTAACTTCCTTTATTTTCTTCTCATTCACTCATCTTTCATATTTGTTTAATCTTTGATACTCAACATACATAATTGCAATTCTAATCCAGAAGGCCCCAAAATAAAACGTAAGCTTGTTGGTTTTTATTTATTTTAGTTAATTTATATTCATTCTCCTCTCTCTCTCTCTCTCTCACACACACACACATATAGCTCACGGATATGTTCTGTATTTTGTGTTTTTATTTTTTTTCTTTTATATCTTTTTATTAATAAAATCTTATTTATGTTCAATAATGTCTCAAGAGATTAAATAATTTGACAATTTTATCAATTGAATATTAAAGCTTGAATATAAAATTTAATTAGTAATTTTGCATCTCAAAAAGCTAGAAAATTAAATTATATATATAATTTATTTTTTAAAAACTAATATTTAATTTTTTTTAATGTTAAGGCCCTAAATATTTTTCTCTGCCTAGAGCCTCAAAAATGCTTGAGACGGCCCTGCTTGTGAGCAAAATCAGTGACTCTTGCTTAGTATTTTCCATGAAAATTCCAATGTTTATTACTCATTGTCTTTTGCTAAGCAAGTAAGCAACTCCTAAATGTTGGCAGCAAGCCCGCAAAACCAATTTTTACTTTAATTTGTTTTTACACCTTTTGTTTTTGTTAGCATGGGGGATGTTCTTCTGAAAACCTATTTGTTAGATGGTATTTTATGTTTAATTATTTAGCTATTTGGGAAATGAGGCCAATATTCATATTCGTTTATGTAACCTTCCTAGTCTCTATCTAAGGGAAGTTAAAGTTAGATAAATAATAACATTGCTTTCAGTATTTCTCTACATGGTATCAGGGCCGACATCTTGGTCCTAAAAAACTTCCCCGCTCTTTCAAGAGCTTGGGGCTGCTGAGGGGATTTCGCCATAAGCATGACTCCATCCTTCCCATCAGCAGCTTCAGCAACCTCGGCTTCAACAATCTCAACCAAAAACTGTTTGCATCTTTTGCTGATTGCTTTTAAAAATTTTAGATTTGATCCTAATTAGATCTATATAATCAGATTTATAGATATGTGCAACATCACATCAAATCCGTCTTCGTCAAGAATTTTTTGGTCTGTTCCTTCTGTAGATCAATCCAAGATCTATCCAGTCCGTGCCTTTTATAGATTGGGCGCCAATTTCAGCACTCAAGCACAAATATTTAACATTTCCTCACCGACTTACTGGTTGATTTACCTAGGGTTTCTAATAGCTAATTGCCTAGGGTTTCTATTGGCATACTCGTCTAGGGTTTCTATTGGCTTATCTGCCAAGGGTATTTCTACTGGCTTACCCACCTAGGGTGTTTCTACTGGCTTACATGCCTAGAGTTTCTACTGGCTTACCCGTCTAGGGTTTATTCTCTCATTGATATGTTCTTATATATAAGGTTTTCTATTTTTGGTTGGTAAATGTAGACACTAAAAAATTCCAAGGAAGAAAGCAAGGTTGAACCTCTCTACAAGCATGATGAGGCTCCTCATCATAATGAACCTCATCTCAGCCAACGAAGCCCATCATGATGATGAACGTCATTGAAGACGAAGTCCATCCGTAGACGAACCTCGTCAAATGGCACCTCACGCCTCAAAGAGACGAACTTCATCATTGAAGACGAAGTTCATCCAGAAATGAAGTTCGTCATTGAAGATAAAGTTCGCCCATAAACGAAGTTCATCATTGAAGATAAATTTCGTCCAGAAACGAAGTTCGCTATTGAAGATGACGTTCGTCCAGAAACGAAGTTTGTCCAGAAATGAAGTTCGTCATTGAAGACAAAGTTCGTCCAGAAACGAAGTTCGTCAGTGAAGATGAAGTTCACCGTTGTCATTATTGATGAATCTCGTGCATAGTCAAACATCGTCTGTCACTATTTTTAGAGGTTACATTTAAGAAGGGTTAATGACCAATAACTCAATCATTTAAGGAGAGCTAATGAACACTAACTCACCTATTTAAGGAGAGTTAATGACCACTAACTCACTCATTTAAATAGGAGTTAATGACCACTAACTCCCTCATTATAAGGGGAGTTAAAAAGCTCATTAACTCACTCTATAATAGTCCTAAGCCTATAAATAGGCATGATCAACATAAAAGGGAGAAGAGATTGAGAGGCTAGTCAAAAAGTCTATGTCTCCTCCACTCTCATGGATCTTCATAGATCATCGGCTAATCATTTGGCCTTGGAGCATTGAAGCTCATAATAAGTATAACGAGGGTCATTACAATAACTGACCTCGTCTCAAACAACAAAGTTTGTCGTTGAAAACAAGATTTAAAGAGCATTAATGAAGACAAAGCTCATCAGTAAAGACGAAGCTCGTCAGACTTGCCTCATAAGATGAACCTCATTGTATATTGAGGCTTCTCCAATATGACGAACCTCACCGTGCAGCGAGGATCGTCGTCCATAGAAGATCTAGTTGTAACGGCTCAAAAGACCTAGTCAGCCATGTGGGCTAAACTTCAGCAGCACGTTACGCCCCATTAGCCAACATAGGCTGAATTAGAGGAGGCGGTTACGCCCTCTACCCACAATTTTAGCACGTCTGTTACGTGGTAAAACACTACAAATAGCCGCAAGAAGCTATAAAGAGGGGACTTTAGACTTCTGGAGGAGTTTTTGGCGATCGCGTGAAGAGAGATTAGTGTCTACATTTTCGTGATCTAAACCACAATCAGAAGCTTTTGTGATCTTGTTCTGATCATCAACGGGAAGCAATCTCGGCTTGAGCATTGAGAGAAGCATCCTTTTGCTACCAAGAACCCACTTTTAAACAAAAGTGAAGTCAAATTAATCTTCTCTTCCATTGTAATCGAGAGAGAGTGTGTGAGTGATTGTAAGGGATTCATACTAAGTGATCGAATCTAATTCTTAAAACAAGAAATCAATCAAACTTCAATTTTTTGACACTACAGTAAATAATCTACTTTTCATAAAAATGAGGATTTGTTGATTATCTACTTATCACAAAAATGTCGATTTTCTAAAAATTGACACCATTGCGTGAGTTCAGGTTTTGACCCATAGGTGCTCAACCTGCGGGGACAATGTTAGAAGTAATATAAAACTATAATCCTTGGCCATCAATAAAACTATAATGGTTGACCCTTAATAAAACTTTGGAGTTTTGGTATATTGGTTAGAGGGACTATCATATGGTATTAGAGCCAATTCTGTTTTAAATCATGCGGGCCACAAATTTAATACAAATTTAAAAATGTTACCGCTGGTGAGTCCAGGTTTTAGCCTAAAAAAAGGGGTGTTCAACCTAAGAGGGCATGTTAGAATATAAAATTATAATTCTCAAGCCTTACCATAACGTTGAAGTTTTGGTCTAATGGTTAGTGTGACTCAATTTAAGATGATACTAGAGTAACCTAGGTTCAAATCTCACCCTCCACGAATTTAAAACGGATAGGGATGTTGCCCAATTACCCAAATATCTAAATAGTTAAATATATAATATCATCTAACGTTGTCCCTTTCACTTCAAGTCTTAAATTGACAGCTCTTATTAGATACAGATTCTCTCCACTATAAAAAATAGTGGAGGGACATTACTTTTATTTTATCACAGTTATTGTTTTATTTAATGGATAGTCATTATTTGTCTTTGTCATAGAGATGGCTATATTATTTTTATCAGTTAATTTTTATTTGATGGTTAAGATTAAGGTCAATATTTACCTGATATGTAGGGGAGAAAATTCAGTGGGCAAATAGCTCCTTCTTTTCCTCCAATCTTTTTCTTTTCATTTTTGGCTCCATTCTCTTCTCTCCGTCAAATTTCTTGTTTTTGTTTATCCCCTCTTTGTTTTTTTCCTCTATTTTCTTTGAGGTCATTTTCTTCACTTATTGCGGCTCTAGGAGATATTAGAGTAATTCATAATATGTTATACATAACCTTTTGGGTTAAGAGTAATGACAAGTATACTTATACTACTATTGTACTACTACACAAAAGAGAGAGATACTTTCTTGTAATAACTCCAGAAGCTACTGACTTTCCAATTTGGAAACTTTGAATACTAATCTACCAAAATTAATCTCATACCTGGGATCATTATAGAGGTTTTATTGTAAATTCAGGAAGCTCATCAAAATGTTTTGTTGAACTCTTATTAGTGAAACATCCAAAAACTAAGACAAGCCCACATGCAAATGCTTAGCTTCTTCTTTCCCCAGATGTGATCTTGCTGCGCAAACGGCCGTCGACAAACGCCGCAAGAAGCCGACCACGACTTAATCCTTGGATGCGAGCTCCCAACATTGCTGCATGCAATCGAACCCACATTCTGCCCTCAAGTTCAACTTGGCTCGATCCTGCCTCCCATGTGGCTAAGCAGGATTGGGCCATGGAGCCCCCCCATGGTCTTTGCTCATTGGTTGAATCCGGTGGGGCCCGCCTCAGGGACCTGATAGACGGGTGGATGTAAACTATGGGTGACACCTAACATGGTGTTGCATCCTTTTACTAACCCCTCGCCAAGACCAACGTTGGTGAGACCCAGACTTGGGAGTCATTTCCTCCTAACTTGATAACAATAGTCCTGAGTCTTTTATAGATATTTTTAACCAAAAAAAAACTTAGATAATACCCTTCTACTAGGTAAAAGAAACTCACCATATCAAGTTTCAGACAACATGGGATCCAAAAGAATATTCGAAAGGCGATTCTTGTATTTTCACAATATTTTAATCAAAATCTAATCAGTAAATAGGTCCAGGTGGTTGACTGTAACCGGAACTCTCTTTAGAGCGGTTTTTATACAAACTGAACTTGAAAGATGATTCTTGAATTTTTCACACCTATTTTAAAGAACGGTTTTTCTATAGAGTGCCCTTGGGCACTCTATAAGAGAGGAGAGAGATAGAGAGAAATGAATGAGGAGGGGAGGTCCCCTGATTTGCATTGGGATCTTCTCCTCATTCATTTCTCTCTATCTCTCTCCTCTCTTATAGAGTGCCCAAGGGCACTCTATAGAAAAACCGTTTAAAGAAAGGTGGTTTTAGTGGGAAAAAAAAAACCTCACGTACGAGTTAAGGGACAATTTCATGAGGCGAGAATTGGACTTGCGAAATTTTAACTCCGCTCTGATTGCACTTCTTTTGTGAATCCACACGGGATTGGCCTGTTACAAACGAGGTGGGAAAATAATAATGAAATTCCCATTAACAAAATATATATTTGAAACCGATTAAGATCAGTTTGTCGTGGGTGTCACTAAAAAAATTCAATTTTCAGTAAAAAGCGTTTGTTTGCCTTGCCCCTAGTTTTTCCGGGTTGGCCCATCGTACAATTAGACCGCATTGGGCTTTTTCTAAATGGCCGAAAACAATTTCGGCGTGAGGGGTTGGACAATTGGGAATTCATTATCTAGGCCCCGACTAAGCCTGTTTTGCAAAACTTGTAGACGGAGACACTCTAGTGAGGAGACTGAATCAAATCAAAGAAGGACCAAATTCTTTATTTCCGGAGAAAGGGCCAAAAAAAAAAAAAAAAAAAAAAATCTAACACAAATTAAAAGATGCCCATGTCTGTTAATGGAAGAAGAAGATGAGCTCCCATAATAATAATAATAGTGACAATAATAGTAATTTTAATAATCCATGGCGGCAGCAAGCTCCAAGTTCAAGAGAGGAAGAAATAGTAGCGAAGGCGTGGGGGGTTCTCCTCTTTGGCATCATTGGCGCCACCATCACCACCTTAGCGGTCCGTACTCTTTTTCTTTTCTTGATTTTTAATTCAAAATTTCGGGAAATTTTCATGTAGATCATTAATTTACTCCATTTCATCGGGAAATAGATGATTCAATTTTAGGGGTTATTTTTGCGCTCGTTGTGACATTATTTCCCCCATTTTTGGTTATGACGTATGGGTAACTCTAGTCGGTTTTATTTTCAAGGAAATTTTCCGAATTGGGCTCTTGAATGAATTTCTCTGGCTCCTGCTCTTTCAATAGTGTTGTGATCTCTTGCCAGGGCTTGAAATTCCATATTTTTGATTAGTGGATTTTGACCCAAACAGTGTTAATATCCATTCTATGAAATTATGTACACCATCAAAAAGTAAAGCTCCTAACCCCCGCCCCCCCCCCACGGATAAAAATGAGGGGCTGTTTGGTTGGTTTCCCTGATTATAGGAAACTCATTTCATTAGCAAGCATAGATATTGCTTTTCATGTGTTTTTAAAGGTTTCTTAAATTTTGTTTGGTTCATCACGAAATAGGGTTGAAAATAGATTACCTCACATATCCATTGTTTGTTTCACAACTAAAAAAAAGGAAACTAAGAATAGGAAATATCACTTCTCATTTTCTCTGGTTTGGATGAAAGAAGTACACAATGAGAAAAACTAGATGTGCTCACAATGGTGAGATTACCATCAAAAAGAGACATGCACATAATAAAACTTCATACTCATTTCAATAACCAAATTCTAACAGCTCTTTAGAGCTGCTATAAAAAATTTCCCTATGAAAGCTTTAAAAACCAAATTGACATGCATATAATAAAATTCAAAACCTCAACCTCTGCTCAAATTTCAAATTTCAAAAACTCAACAACCCCATTCCAGCCAAAATGCAATAACTCCAACTCTGGGCAACAGAAATCACATATACATAATAAAATCCAAAACCTAATCCATCCAAAGTAAAAAACACAAATCACTCATCCTCTTCAAATCAAAAGGAAACCACAATGTCTATCAAAGGCAATAAACAAGCTATTTCAATGCTAATAGTTTCCACTAGCTAATCAACAAAACTCATATTCTTCCTCTCTCTATGTACCTGCAACCGAGCATCTCAACAGAACATAATTGCAGATATTTGAGGGGAAAAGAGAGCCATGAGATAAGTAAAAGTCAATACCTCAACCTTAAGTCAAAATCGCTGTTTAAAATTGAAAAGCTAGAGGTCCTCCCCTGTCAAACTAACCACATGAAAAAAACTATAATGTAAGAAAGCATGAGCCGATGGCTTTCAGTATTATCAACTACCAGCCATATAGAGAAAGGGAGGCGGAGACATGTACCATGTCATTGAAAATGCCTCAAATGTTCATCAAATTATGAATGTCTAGGTTGCATAATACAATGAATATCCTTATACATGCCTCAAAATAAAATAAAATTTAAAAGAACAAGCCTTGGAGTGTAATATTTGAACGCTCAGATTTAAAAAAAAGAGCCTCCATTAGAAATCCTCATTCAAAAACATCATTTTTAGGTCAAAATACCATGACAATGAAAAAGTCAAGGAAACAAAATGAAAGCTATTGTAGACATTCTCTTGGCATCATAGCTCAAAATCATCATTATTATAAAAAATAATGGTAAAAAGAATGATAAATATGATTCAGTTTCTAACTTATAAGAATGATTTAATTAAAATCATCATACACATATGTAAGCTCAGAACTTGAAGATAATCATAAGTGACAGTCATCCAATACATAAGTGCCCATGTAGTGCTTGATGCGTAAGAGCTTGATCAATATCATTATAGATAGCCATGCCAATACATGAGAGTTCATGTAGGTTGCTAAATCATAAACATTGATCAAAAGCATGATGCACATCTACGACATACATGATTTTTAATGCAGGTTGCATGTCATAATATTTTTCATTATCACTATTGCTTGATGACTCAGGTAGTATGAATGCATGAAAGCGTCATGCTATATAAGGAAAACAAATATATTGGCAATCGTTAAAATTTCCAAAATCTAGTGAGTGTTCAGAAAATAACCAACAATGTACAACGATAACCATACCAGTACATGAGGTCTAAATGTAGGTTGCTATCCTTTGAAATTGGCCAAACATCATAGTAACGATTCATGTCGATAGGTAAAAAATCCAATATTTGTTGCTTTTGTTAGAGGATCCTGCAATGAGCCATGATTATTAGATAAGATATTCAAATTTATAGCCCAATTTTCATACACATGTTCACATATAACTCAAGCATGTTAAGGTACAGTTAAGTAGTGCATCAACATTGATTAATGTAAAAAATAAAATTGTACATGTCCCATTGACACTCTGAAAACAAATGAGCACAAATTAAACTCATGAAAAATATTTTCTTTATATTATGGGTCTTAGGTATGACTCGTGTTGAAATTAACACTCTCTAGGCATGGCGAACTCAAACAGAAAAACTACAATGGACAATGGTAACAAGACAATCGGTAAAAACTTAGAACAACGCTATCAAAGAACAAGCACTCTGTTTTATCAAGATATACACCTCATTTTCACTAGAGAGATTGGATTCATGAAGTTGACTTAAACAAAACATAGATGATGGATCATCATCAATTAATATGGTAATTAACACATGATGGCAAGATCTTGGGTGAAATTAGAGGGAAGCAACAAGTACACGAATAAAAGGAAAAAAATTCTATACATTAAATTCTATACACAAAATTTGAAGAGATGTTAAATTCTACACAAATGAATAGGGAAAAAAATTCTATACACAAATAATATGGCAACAATTTAAAATCTCAAGAACTAGTCACTATTAGCAACAATTTATAAAAGGAAATTCACACATACTTGAGAAAGTGATATTGCTACATTCTAATACATTAAAAGCAATAATTTTTACATGAATTGCAGAATAATTAAAAATTTAGTAAACAAAATAATGCATGTTCTCTCTGTTGGTCCATTCTGGGAATTTAAAAAAAAGACGTTTTTCATTGCAAATAACAATTGTGGTTATCAAAAAGAAGTAGCTTTTGCATGTGAATGTAAAACTTACTATTAAAAAATAAAGAAAGAAAAAGAAAAAGAAAAAACAAAAGTATTAAGAAAATTACTTTCAGAGATTTTTGAATGTAGCTTGGTGAAGTTTTCCAGATGGATTAACCCCAAATCAGTTAGATCTTAGAGAGATTAAGCAATCAATAAGGCAAAGCAACGAATCGACCTCTAAAATAACCCAAATAGAAGACCGCCAAACTAAATAACCCAGATTTGAAGATGTTTTATCGATGAAATAGCTAATTATTTAGCCCAAACAAAGCTTGGGTTTCTATTGAAGTAGTAAGAGAATATTGATAGTAGAAGAGGGATCGATATCGGGTAGGATCGACAAAGGGATCGATATCAATATTTTTCCTCGGTTTTTTTTGGCGGAGAGAGGCGGTGGAAGGATAGAAGGAGAGAGGCCAAAAAAGAAAATGAAGAGGAAAGGAGAGAGATAAGGCGGTGATAATAACAATGACCCTTTTGTTCTCGTTGTTTCCCAGATCATTCCCGCGGTCGAGCTGGCAAAAAATATTGATAATCTAGTTTTCCTTCGTCCCAATTCCTAGCTTATACCTAGGAAATGGGGTTTTTCGTTTTTCTGAGCTGGTAGGTGATTTCTCTAAAAAATTTCTTTAAATTTTAGGTTGAACCAAACTGAAGATTAGAAAATCTGATTGGACTTAGATTTCTTACTGTCACCGTGTCAGAGCTGGAAACCTATTTCATCATATTATTTTTGCCAACCAAACAACCCCTAAAAGGAAAATCATACACATCCGTTGTAAACCAACCCTCTAAAGTAAACATAATATTTAATGTATTGCTGAACTCTCAACTCCCCCTGACCCAAGAAGTATCAATTTACCTATTATACTCTTGTACTATGTGCATGAGCTTAGCGTGATCGCACTTTTTGCATTTCTTCGTGAGTTTCCAGGCAGAAAAGTTCCCCAACTACTTTCGTCCAAAGATTTTTATCCTTTATCCTTTTTTAGAACTGAAAAATCATTTTCGAAATTGTAAAAGCGGAAGAAATGCTTAATAACTATTATCACATCATCAATCTATTAAACATCGGACTATGGGCTAACAAAGTGGCGGCATTGGACACATATACATAGTACAAGGATGATAATACATAAATTGATACTTTATGGGGGAAGTCGGAAGTTCCGCAATACTTTAAAGTGGGGATTAGTCATTTCGCCAACTCCCCCTTTTGCAGAGCACTAGCAAACCCCTCTGCTGATTATTTACATTGATTTTATCACTCAATCCCTGTTTCCAGCCTTTGTCTTTGATAAACCCTGAGTGACCGGTGGTTCCATTTGCAGATTCTGATCCAGAGTCAGTTTTATCAGTCTCATCATGTTACGAATGAGCGTCTGTATTTCTATCGCACCTAGTGATCAAATCAGCCAAAGGCCTGTTTCCAGCTACTCTGCTAAGACCTATAACAGCTTCGAAGGTCTTCCTCTTTTTTCCAGTTAGGTTTTCTAGCAAAAAAGTGATGAAAGGATTATTAACATCTAATAAGAACGAACTTTCAATTTTTTATTAACAAAGTTCTTTTGTCCGTTTCTTCGTTGCTCAACCAGACTACAACATGAGCACTTACATCCCATTTTAGTAAAAGCATTTCTTGGTACAGCATGTTTTCTCCATGCATCCCAATGCCCTATATGTCCATACTCGATCCGGCTCTTCCCATATATTAATAATCTAAGCTTATGTTTCAAAGACTGTCAAATAGCCTTCACAAATCAGACACTTCAGAAGAAAATGGTTTCTTGCTTCTGGCTCATTCCGACACACGAGATTTATCAATGCGAATAACCTTCTATCTAAAATATCTGTACAGTTCAATTTTTTTCTTAACCATCCTCCAATTAAGACTTTCACGTTTGGTGGGAAGTGAATTTTCCCGAGTTGATTTTGATGCACAGTTACCCGACCAAAACTAAGAATTTGTAAAAGAACTTGTCTGACACTCTTCCTTTATTTTCTCACTTCAAATCCTCCTGCCTTCCTCATTATAGTGAAACCTGATTCAAACCTTGTAAAAACTCAACCAATTCCAGATTTAAGACACCAGTCAGAGGACTAATAAAAAATACGAGACCAAATTTTGTTTAAAAATATCCTTCTTGACGTACTACATCATACACGAAGAAAAATTTCTGATTTTTGTAGTAGATCATGTGGGTCTAAAACTCTTTCACTACCTCTTCGTTATTGAAGCTGATCATGAATCAATAATCTCTTGACCCTCTTTTTGTTAAGATTGTTATATTTCTAGTCTTAAATAGTTGAAGAACCCTAATAGTCATATCTACTTCAATAGCTTTTGTAAACTAGAAATGGTTGATCATTTCTCCCTCTTCTACCCTGAGTAAACCTCCACATAAATGACTGGATTTTCATATTGCATCCCTTCTCAAAGAATGGTTGAAAAAAAAAGAAAGGAAATTTAAACTGGGGAAAAACAAAATGCTTTTAGCCTTTCAGTTGCTCTTAAATGCATATGTATCTGATCTGTTGATCAAACTAGCAGGTCTGTCAGTTGCGCAGGACTGGAGAGTGGTTCTACACAGAGGTACAGTGAATTAGTGCTGTATTCATAATGTAACATGTTTTAATAATATTGGAGGCACTTAAGGAGAGTTGACAAGGCATGACCGCATGACATTAAAATATCAACATGTCTTCAATTCTATCAAATCATTATAGAAGTGTTCTTGATACATGGGAGGAAGTAGGTCAAAATTTAAGGCAGTGTGTCAGCTGACAAAATGAGAGGAATTAGTCTCTCCTATTAGAGGAGAGGTGGCTGTCAATGCTATCTACCGTATTCATTCTATATGATATGTTTAGATATATTTAAAGTTGTACCTGAACTTCTGACAAGTTAATAAATAATTTGACTGATGAATCGATTTTGACATAGAAAAGTTCCTTGGGCACCGATATGCTGCAGAAAATTCCGCATTTACGTCTGTCCTTACAATTGTATCGATTATTATTGCACAACAACCTTGAGTTGGCTCTCCATTTTGACCATCCTAATTTAGAAGTCTAGTTGTGTTGGAAAATTTCTTCTCCCCCGTCTTTACGTCTGTCCTTATAATTGTTGATTCCATTGGCAACTTAACTTAATGGGCACCTCATTTATTTTCTTTATCACTTTGAAATCACAACCGCTATGCTTTGCTTTTGATCAATGCTATCTTCAGAAAATTCTTTCACGGTTCCCCACAGATATTAGTGCCCAAAATAATAGTTTCCTTGGAATAACATTACAGTATTTGTTATAGAAAAATATTTGCAAGTTGTGTAGTGAAATGGGTTACAATGAACACAGAACATATGGTGCTGGTGCTAAGACCTCACACTAGGCCTTCATCTGGGGGCATCGCTGACCGACTTCTAGATTTTCAATCCTGCTCTCAGAGCTGATAGAGTGTCGACATTTATGTTCTTTGTTTTCTTATTTTTTGAAAAAGCTTACACAATATATTACTTGTAATTAAGGTTCTAATTTTATCAGTCACATTCTAGTGTTCTTAATTTATAATCTGATTTTTTTTTCTCTTTTCTATTCAAAAGCTGAACAAGTCCCAGTCAAATCAATCATGGAAGAGGGGAGCAAGTAGTTCAGGTTGGGGAACCTACAGAGAAGAAGCATGGAGAAGAAGATATAAACAACGACTACAAGAGGAGTATGAGGAGGAAATGGAGAGAGTGGTCAGTGTCTTTCCCTTCTCAGTATCCTCTTCGTTTCCTCTGGTTTCATTGCCACGTTTATAATGCCTATCTTTACTTCCTTTTTATATGTGATTAGGAGCGTATTAGGCGCATGCAAAGTGTATTCAACAGAGAAAGAAACAAATATAAAAGGAGTTATGAGAGTTGGAGGGAATATGGCCCTGGTGCGTATCAGCATTATCAAAGAGATGACTGGTACTGGCATACAGATACATCTTACAGAGACCAAAGAACAAATTACTGGTCCACTCCTACAAATACCGGGAATTACTCAATGTCACATCATTACTCAGTCTTGGGTCTTGACAGGTAAGTATAAACAGATTGCTTCTTTTTCGCAGAAAGTATTATCTTTCGCTTTTATTTTCTTCAAATAGAAAATGGATGTTTGTAAAGTATAATTATTGACCTCGCAAAAAAAGAAAAAAAGGTCATAATTATGAATCTATGACTAGGGATTTATGTAAGCAGCCCTAGAGATTAGCTCAACACTTCTATTTATGTTGTATGATCACTTTTTGCATAATGTCATCTTCACTGCAATTATACACACACCCTGATGAACTGTAGATTTTGTAGTCGGATTCAAATATGTGGCTTATTTTGAGGGGAATAATTCATAACTGGTTATCAAAACAGTTAGCCTAGCAGATTGCCAATTTTTCGATGCAGCATGAACACTCCCAGAAAGCTGTTGTATCTGTTCAAATCAGAAATAATATGTAGGTTATCCTTCTTTTAAAGAAAAACTTGAATCTAAGGGCTTGTTTGGATTTGGAGGGGGTGACGGGAAGTTAGGGGAACCCAAGGACAGTTAAGTTAAAAGGAAGGGAAGGGAATTTCTAAAACTTGTTTGGGAAATTAGTAAGGTGAATCAAGGGGAAGTTATTTCACTCCATTTGGAAAGTGTAATAACGGGGAGGGAAGGGAATGGAATGTATATAATATTATAAATTGACAAAAATACCCTCACATATTATTAAGTTATATTGTTGTTAGAAATTAAATATCAAATATGCATCTATTGCTATATATTATTATTGTCATCATCTCCTTCCACATTGTATAGCCACTATCAACACAAATCAAAGCTATATAATGTTCCATATTGCACTTATGGCAACATATAAATAGCAATTAACAGATATACATGCTACAACATGAAAAAATCCAACTCCATAAAAGTGAAGTGATCATCAGTCAATAATATTAGCTCTCCAACCAATGCAATGTTCCTGCAATCAAAAGCTTGCTTGGAAGTTCAACAGCACAAGGTGCAAGGAATGTGATCGTCTTCCTGTAAAGATTACATCCGCAAGGATAAAAAAAGTGAAATGCATAAAAAGATGAAAATGAAAAGTTTGTGCTTGTCATCATCTCCTTCCACATTATATATCCACTATCAACACAAATTTCCATAAACAATAGGCAAAAACAACTTACATAAAAAAGGAACATAATTCATAAAATCAAAGTTTTGCAATTAGCACATGTTTCTAGCAAAATATGACCACATTCATACTAAGTTTTGCCATAAGCAACACAAAAACAAACAAGTTTGTAATTGCCACAGATAATCAAATTTGGCAATACAACTTACAAAAATAAATAGCAATAGATTCTCAAGATAACATCATCATAAGAAGTTCCTTGCGCTCTTCAAATGGACATCCAAGCAAAGCTTTTAGATCCTTTGGATGCTTAGTTAGGAAAAGATACGCTTGTTTAATTTGAGCAGTCTCAACACCAAGTTCAAGCAAATGGTTCCAAACATCACTACTTTTCATTGGAGCACGTTCAAGAGCTTGTATGTATTTATCACCAGTGGATTCAATTGCCTCAGCTATCCTCTGCATATCCTTTATCACCTCCTGATCAACAATAGAAATTTCGTCCTTCGATTTTCTAGTTTTCTTTTGTGAATTTGCAGTTGATTTGGTTTCAGGGGTAATCACATGTTCATCATTGTTGTCATTTGGGTCCTCATCGTTAATCCTATCGAAATTCTCTAACAAAATTTCATTTCGAGAAACCATACCATCGATGTCGTCAATTGTATGAGAATCAAAGCCATTGCTTGCACTAAAATTCCTCCTCCTTTCTCGTATCTTAGCCGCAGTTTCAGCAAGTTCCCCATTTGCTCTATCAGCTGCAAAAAGCTCCAATAGTTTATCATAGTTTCGGATAGACTTGGTCCTCCATTCAGTAGCTTCTGGGTGAGCCTGAAACAGATTTGCACCAAATTTTAGCTTAACTTTTCAAGAGAGAAAAAGTTTCAGAAAACTTGAAGCTGAAATGGAATTTCAGTATTAGTTTCAGCACATTGCTGAAACCTGATATGTTTCAGTTTCGGCAGTGTGCTGAAACTGAAACATGAAATCAGGTTTCAGCACACTGCTGAAACCTGATTTCAGGTTTCAGCACACTGCTGAAACTTGATTTCAGGTTTCAGTTTCAGCACTGCTGAAACTGAACCTCAGTTTTAGCACAATGCTGAAACTAAAATCAGGTTCCGCACTATAATGATAATCCTTGTAATAAATGATATTAATGCGATAAAAAATAAAGATTGTGTAATTTTACCTCGATTAGTCTATCCCAAACCTCAGGTTCCGCACTCCACAAACCCGTGCTTCGATTCCAAGCAAAACCACTTCTAACATTCTTAAATAAATCATAACAAAATGTCCATTTTGTCTTCATATATTTCATACTTTTTCCTTATCAAATGGCTTATCGGGAAAGCTTTCTTTAAGTTCGGTTTCTATTTCATTATAAGCCGTTGATGTAAAATTCCCATCAACTCGGTTTCCCATGACATGTTGATTTAAGTAAGCATCAATTAGCTTATCTTCCATATTAGGAGTCCATATCAAAACATTAGCATTCCTACGGCGAGAAGAATCACCTTCCACATTCCTTCTTTTCGACATCCTTTAATTCACACAATAAAATAATGTTAGAAGGAATTAATTATTAACAATTCAATAATTGAAAACTATCAATGAGAGATGACATGAGATCACAATAAATAAACTAACATTCATGCTACCGAATTAAAATGATATTAGTCTAACACTTATCAAGTACAACACAAATGAAGAAGATAATCCAAATAAAGAGTACAAATCAAACAAACAATAAGCATAACTAAAATAAATTATTGATGGTAATCTTGCCACATAGCAACTGCGATGCCATCTCTTTTCCACTCCCCTCTACGAACATCTTCGTCCTCATCTACATCATCTTCTTCAAGTTGATTTTCATTATGTTGCTCATCCCCTTCCTAAAATTCATCATCTGGATCGACTCCTCTTAAAAAATTATGCAAAATACAACAAGCTAAAATAATCTTGTTTTGTGTTTTAACACTGTAGTTTGGTTCATTTGAACTTGCTATAATGAGAAATCTTTTTTCAAGATACCAAATAATCTTTCAATGACATTCCGAAGTGATGCATGTCTTAGATTAAATAACTCGCGTGGATTCTATGGTGGATTTCTAGAATACTCTTTCAAATAATAGCGTTCCCCTCTATAGAGTGGAAGTAATCCACTTCGTAACATGAATCCAGCATCAACCAGATAATATTTTCCTATAAAACAAGTTCATTTTGATTAGTAGCTTATTACAAAGACACAATTTTAGGCTTTTCTTTAGTTTTTAATTACCTTGAGGAATCTTAAGTGGAAATCGCCTTTGTAAACCATTTTTATAAGTCTGGAATCAGATGCAGTTCCTTCCCATCCAGGCAAAACGTAAGTGAATTTCAAGTCAAACGTGCATGCGACCAACACATTTTGTGTGGGATAGTCTTTCCTACCACGATATCTAGGGGCGTCTCGAGGAGAAACTTTTACTCGAATATGTGTGCCATCAATTGCCCGACACAATCCTGATGTCATAAACATTAATTAAAATCTAATAAATAACAAACTATACAAGATTAGATGTGAAGGAAGATATTATCACCTTGAAATAGGGATAGAACTTTGAATTGGTGAGTATCTCCGATGGAACTTGTGATCCATTGGGTTGTACAAAAAACATTTCCTCCAACTCTATCATAGCTCTTAGAACATTATGAAAATGACGACTCACACTCTCTCTAGATCTTCCAAATATCTTACTTCACGAGTTGTTACACTGTATCTCAACATGTATAAAAATTTTGTAATTTGTTCTTCAATAGTAGCCCTTCAAGTTGGTTTAAGCCCACCATTCATCTCTAATATTTCGCACAATTGGTTAAAAGCTGGTGGATTCATTCGAATCATTTCACGACATATAACTCTTTGAGACATTATTTCTCACACAACATCTCTTACTTCTTTAGGTTTTTGAGGGTCAATATTTAATCTCCTAATCCTATCTCTTCGATGCACGAACCAATAAGCAAATAAGCAAATAGCATATCCAACCGCAACATTACATGTGTGTTAAAATTAGAACCATGCGTCCATTATCTATTCAACAAGTTAAAAAATTTACAGTTAAGACATGGAATTTAATGTGTGTGTGTCTATATATATAAATACATGGTTTTTTCCAATCAATTCAAAATCTAATGTACTTTCTAATAATACTAAAAATGTTAGCAATCTTAAACAGTTTTTTGCTACTAAAAATATCTAAGAAAGAAAAATCAGTTGAAACAAAAGATTACAATTGTACAATAATCTAGTAGTTTTGTATGAATATAGACTCAAACAATTAAAGGTGGAAGCAATATTAAGTGCTTAAAACACAAGACAATTATGATATGCAGTAAATTTGAAACAGGAATTAAATTTGCCCAGTTACAACAAAAATTAGACAAATCCTAGTGAAGATCAAACTATTGAGGTAGAGTGAGATTGAAGCAAATTAGCAATCCCAATAAAGGCATAAAAGTTGTATGGATAAAAAACGTCGAGATGATCTACATCTGCTCAAAAGAACAAAAAGGTAAACTAGGCCATAGAATTTCTAAGCTAATTAAAAAAATCCATGATAAATAATTCTATTCTTCAAACAGACTCTGCAACTTATAAGTAATCGAGGATAGTCAGTGATCAAGTAATAGCCCATTATTCTCGAAACCCTAGATCAAGACTCCAGCAAACCCTAGATCAAGACTCCAGCAAACCTTTTGCTCAGATCTGACTAATTTCAACATAATCAACATCCAACCGAGCTTAAAAACTGGAGCTAATTACAAGATCTGCAATAAAATTAGAAAAAGAGGAGAGAAATCTTACCTTAAAAAATTTTTTGAGGCGAGATTGACGCGGAGGCGAGAGAAGACGCAGAGGCGAGCGGAGGCGAGAGAAGACGCGGAGGCGAGAGGAGACGCGGAGGAGAAATGGCGGAGGCCAGAGAAGACGCGGAGGAGAAATGACGGAGACAGAGAGCAACAGAGAGTTTATACTGTGGGGTTTCTGTGAGCAAATATCAGCCGTTGGATTTTGATCTTAGCTAGGGGTAAATATGTCTATCTACATTTGTTGTATTCTCCCTCTTTATCTTCACCTTGTTTACCCCCTAAATTGGGGGGGGGGGGAGAAATCCTTGTATTTTCTCACCTCCTTTCACCTCCCCTCACCCCTATTAACTTGCTATATTTACTTCCCAAACAATGCTAAAAGTTACCCTCCCTTCCCCTCACCCCCATTACCCTCAATCCAAACAGGGTCTAAAAGACCATTTACATAGTGGGGTTAGTCTCCTTAGTATAATATATAGGTTATCCTTCTTTTAAAGAAAAACTTGAATCTAAAAGACCATTTACATAGTGGGGTTAGTCTCCTTATCTTCTGTCTCTAATTGAATGCAAAGATGTTGTCATTACATTTACACTGAAAATCTCATGGACTGGAAGAGTGAGAGAAATGTAAGCAAATTTTAGTGTTTAATAGATGGTGCTTAGTGCTTCCAACATATTCCTCAAATTCTCATGCTGCTCAAATCCCAAAAGTTGTGTAAAAGAAATCTTATTTTTTGTGTGGATATGATTAATCAGTACGTCCTTTTGGGTGCATCATCATATCCATGATCTGTCATCTCCATTGTTAGTCAACTTTTTATCAACATAGGACAGGACACGGGAGGACACGAATGCAAATAAGACAAGCAATCACACGGATGAAGGTCCCTAAAATGAGCCATGTGCATGCACTAGATGCAAATGCAAACTAACCATCAAATAACTAAAGATGTAGTGCAACCCTAAAATGATAATGGTGATGAATCATGCAAGGAATCACAGAAATATCAATCTCAATATAATTATAAAGTCCCTACAACTCTCAAGGGATTGCAAGATAGTCAATAGGAAATTGATATCCTGTTTAGAGTTCACCTGAGAGGTGTTAGGAACTAACACCCACAGTATTAAAGATCCGAATCAGGACCGAGCTGAAAGGCTTACAAAGTTGGTGAATTAGTCCTCAAAATTGAAGAACCAACTAGCCCCAACAACTTGGATTTGGGTTTACCACACACCTATAAGCAAAGAGACAATTAATCCACAAAGCAATCAACTTAGATCTGAAATAAACTCGCGATTAAATATGTCTAGGAAGTTTAGATTATGAAAACTCTGTTGGAGACCCGGTCACGTGAACAGTAGGCGGATGCAATGCGTGAACAGTAACTGGAGCCGGTGTCCAAGATGGTGCAAGATCGCATGGACAGTGGTTGGCGCAGGATGTGAACAGTTATGGGTTACTGTTCACGTGAACAGAACAGCAGGTTTTGAATTGAGGTAGGGTTTTATTTGAGTGGAGGGTTAATTATGAGTTCAGGGTATAACAAAATCCTGTGATTTGATTAAAACAATAAAAATGAGCTTCACACCCTCGTAGCAATTCACATGCTAATTTAAAAACTCAGAATTATCATATCAAAATAGTTTGCCTATCACTGAGGCATTACATCATTATTAATAACCATAACAAATCAAATCAAAACCCTAAATCATGCTCAAATCTTTGCAAAAATTAAAACTAATATAAAATCCAATCAATTAAAATCTTTAGGATCATGACGAATATATCCAGAATCAATCAATATCATCCAGAATCAATCAATATCCTCTAGAATCAATCACATGTTTCTTTCTCCTGGAATATACTCCATGGATTCCCATCACATAGGGAATTGGTGCTCCTGGTGTTTGATAGCCAGATATGAAAACAGTCTCCAGATGATGTTATCTGTTTGCTTGTCCCCCTCCCTCTCTCCCTCTCTTGTTGTGGGATAATGAGGACCATAAAGCTGTTTGAAATGTGCTACTTGCTATTATTTACTCGTTGCTTTTAATAAGCATTGATGTATCTTCGGTGTTTCTTATGATTATGATTGTTTTTGTTTTTGTCTATTTCCAGGAAGCAATCTAGCCTGTTATTATTTTGGGTTTTTCCTGGAAACCACCTTAAAATAGGGTCATTATACAAAAACCATCTTTCATTTTCAATTTATACATAAACCACCTTTATAGTGGGGTATTTTCCCCAAGCAACCACCTTTTGGTCAAATTTTCACTAAAAAACTGAAAATAACCTTAAAATTCATGTGTATACGTGACTTATGTCCTAACTATAGCTAAATATTAACAAAGTGAGTCATATGTCTTGAATGTGAGTTTTTAAAGGTATTTTTAGATTTTCAGTGTAGATGTTGACTAGGAGGTGGTTGGATGGAATAAAAACCCACTTTAAGATGGTTTACATACAAATTGAGAATGAAAGGTGGTTTCTATGTGACAACCTGGTTTCTAGGAAAAACCCAATTGTTTATTTTTTGCAATAATCTTGTTTATTCCTATTGGATGTAACAGGTTTGACTTATAATTTCTTCTTCTTCGATAGGTCAAGAGCAAAACCATACACAGAGGCAGAAATCAAGGTATTTGTTTCTAGTAACTGATGTTCATTAATGTTCTTTTTCTTTTGATGATTAAAAACTATCTGACTTTGTAAGCTTTTTGTCCATATAACAGTGTGTAGTACCACATAATCCTATTTATCTTTAGACTGAGGGAACTTTGTCTTGTATCATCTCCTATTTTGCTATACAGACTGCTTTCAGAGTAATAGCTATGAAATACCACCCAGATCAGAACAAGGATAATATAGGTGAGTGGTGCATTGGTCCTCTTGGTGTATCCCGGAGATTTATTGATATTATAGCATTCCATGCCAAGGTCTACTTCATTTTTCCGTATAAGAGAGAAATTTGTCATATTTTCTGTTGCAGAGGTTGCAGAGGCAAAATTTAAAGAAGTGATGGCGTCCTATGAAGCAATTAAACTGGAGAGGAAAAATGCCAATTGTTGTTGAGAAATCTACCTGCGGACAGTCCAAAGCGATTTTCCAACCAACTGTAATTTCGTTTCCTTAGCATTTGCTGTGACAGTTTTAACTTTGCAAACCCTTTATCGAACAAAACTTGTGTGTTATGTAATTGTCTATTATACCATCATTTGTAATTTTGCAGTGTGTGTATCTTCGACAACCTCTCTTTCACATGACTCCAAAAGATTATATATGTATGTTAGAAGTATTGAAATATCATGATTTTTGTATTATAGATTTTTCTAAAACATTTAAATCATGATGAATGGAGTAGATTGTCCATTAGAATAGCCCAATCCATGTATCGAGAGTTGCATCTTTAGATTCAATCTAAGGTGACTCTTTAGAATTATTTTCATATATATATATATATAT
>BQKN01066338.1:128203-140642 GCA_022839385.1 Asparagus kiusianus | reverse complement strand
TATTTTATTTGCATTTAACTTCTAAAATCACGAGGGAAAGATGTTCTCTGCAATTTATTCTTCTAACAAGTACCGATCTAGTTGTGTCTACTAAATTGAAGAGGATCATTAATCCACTGTGGGTGATCTAGACGGTTAGGAAGTTCTAATATAGCTTTTATGTTCTTGAGTTCAATTTCAAGCTGGCTTATCAAAAAAATATATTGAAGTTCATTAGGTGCCATCGAAAGTATAAATGAGAAATTATCTCCAATTTGCCCGTCTAACATTAATGCAATCCTCTTCCTATCAACATGTTGAGCGCCTTTGCAGAAGCTTGCTCGCACACCGACCGAATATGTAAGGAACGAGAGAAGAGAAATAAACCTAATACGGTCACAATCCAATTAAATATGACAAGCCAATCACATGTTGGATAGCAGGTTCCTAATATGTTTCCTAATTTATTTTGGTAACATGTTATTAGGATTCCTAATCTGTTTTGGTAATAGAATTCCAAATCTGTTTTGGTAACAGGTTATTGGGATTCCTAATATGTTTTGGTAACATGATTCTAGATCTGTTTTGGTAACGGGTTATTAGACTTCCTAATCTGTTTTGTTTTTTGTTTTAGAATTCCTAGTATGTTTTTGGTTTTAGGATTTATATATATATGGAACGATTGGAAGAGAGAATTGAGCAGCGAAGAGGATATTTGGAGCACAGAAAAGAGGTATTTTCTAAGCCATTGGTTAAGATTTTATTTGGAGAGAATTAGAGATTTGTTGGTGAGATTAATAGTGAGCTCGAGTGATTTGTAATCTCAGTTTATACTCTTCTTCTCTATTAGTGAAAACCTCATCCCCTTCTTGCCTCGTGGACGTAGGCAACTTGCCGAACCACGTTAAAATTAGTTATTTGTGTTTGTGTCGTTATTTTGCATTGTTTGGCCTTCTCTTGGTATTTGTTTGATTTGGTCTCTCGAAGCACATTGATTTTGTTTTGGCTTCCGTCACGCACAATAACTGGTATCAGAGCTTGGGCTAATTGGAGGAGTAGATCGCTTTGAAAGTTCATCTAGGGCTTCAGTTGGTGATAAATATGGGATTTTTCCTATTTGTGGATCTCGTTTCCGTTGTGTGGGGTGAGATCTTTCGGAGGCTCTTGCTAGGGTTTCAATTGGAGGTAAAAATCTCTCCTTTATCAGTTTGGATCTATTCTTCATTTGTTCCGCATTGGTTTGTTGGTGCTTTGAGATAGATGGCCGAGAAAGAAGGAGTTGAGGCTGGGATATTAGATTATTGAGGAGTGCTTTGACCCGCAGATTGAAGTTCTTTGTGCACATTTTGGTATGAGCAAGAAGAACGAGGTGGAGTTTGACACTTCTATCCATCGATCGATGGGTCTTTTAGGTGGTATTCATTCAGACATTTAGGGGCCTTCCAAGGAGGCATCATTAGGAGGTAATCAATATTTGGTTTCCTATATTGGTGATTGTTCTAGGCATTGGTGGGTGCAACCAAGTCCCGTTGGTATGAAATCTTAGAAGTCAACAACAGATGGAGGAAGTGTATTGGCAGAAAAATAATTCGTTATTTTGATTTTGGTAAGGGTCCTTTCTTGCGTTTGTACCGAGCTCACGATAGTTTGAGACACTTCATTAGAGGGGAAACATTAAGGCAATGAGATGAGATAGTTTTGATGGGTCGTTCTTTGTTGGAGGAGGATCGACGTTGGTTGTTGAGCATTGGATTGCAGAGGAGTTTTGGAGCTTTGACATATTTGGGTCATCTTAGTCATAGGTTGCTGACTGTTACTATTTACGGTGAAAATTATTTGATTCATTGCGGTGTTCATTATAAACTTCAGACGTTTACAACGAATACAAAAATTAGTCTTTTTATAAGACTTTTACACAATGAAAACAAAAAAATTACAATTCTCTTCAAACAAACGCAACGAGTGTTTATCGCCCGCTGCTTGCGTAGGATCTTGGCCTGTGACGGGGACGCGTTAGTCCGTGGACCACCGAACGATTAATATTTGGACAGAGTTTCGTCTATCCGCGAAGGGATCGAGAAACCGTAGTTCTTATCTCGGCGAAGCGAGATAATCACTCTTCTTAAGATTACCGCAACGGGATAATCCTAAGGAACGAACCGGGCTGCAGATCTAACTCCTTCTCCTCTCTGAAATCTGTGCACTTTAAGTCTTCAGTTTAGTAGGGCTTCGCCGAGGCACGAGAATTCCAGATCTGTTTGTTTCCGCCGTAACTTCTTCGTCCGAACTCAGATTCGAGTGATTCAAAGTGCGTTGGAAAGCCGACGAGGAGATCTACAAGCTCCGATGATTGGATCATAGTGGAGTCAACTGGGACACGAGGGGCGTTGCGCCTTTTGTAAGCGACGCGGGGCTCCCGATCAATTCGTATCCTCGTTATTCTGAAACTCCGTTGCTTCACGTAGTTCGTCGATTCACTTCAAGCATTTGTCAACGTCAATCAAGCTTCTGTGACTTAGATAGTAACGTTCATCATCTTTTCTTAGCTCTGAGCTGTTTGTGGAGACCTATAGGTAATTTTCGATGCCTACAGATACCCCCTCCAAAGCGTTCCAGCCTCGGTTCTTTTATAGAAGAGGCTGAAATACTTTGGATGTGATTGGTCCAGCCTTCAGTCGACGTAAAGGACCTGTAGTTAGCTTCAATTCTTGACTCCTTCGATTTTCAGTCTATTCGATGTTTTGACGAATAGCTGAGGTTCTTCCGGCGCTGCGTTCATCGTCTGGTCGTCGTCGAAGTCTCGAATCTAAAACTGATGAGTTGAGTTTGGCTCGTGTCGTTAAGTTGACTTTGAACTGACTATCTCCGTCACATCGTGCTGAATTAGGATTTCAGACTGCCGTACATTAACTTTTTGTCGCAACGCGTTGACTGACGTTGACCTATGGTTACGCGTTGACCGGCGTTGACCTAGGGTTTCGGATCGCCCGATGTTGACTTTTTCATCACAACGTGTTGATTGGTGTTGACCTAGGGTTATGAATCATCACACGTTGACTTTTTAGTCGCAACGCGTTGACTGGCGTTGACCTAGGGTTACACGTTGACCGGCGTTGACCTAGGGTTTCAGATCGCCATTAACACAATTTATACTCGTGCATTTGCTGGAGTATACACAGTTTAAGTTCTTAAGGTATTGGAGCGTAGCGGTCTCAAATGTCGGGGCTGCAGGACCAACTGTTAAAGCTGATTCATCTGCATGTGTGGATCTTATCTTAATGTTGTTGGATACTCGAGTCACGAGACCAACTAACGGAGTTGATGCGTCAATGACTTGTATTTATAGAATTTTTGGTAAATTCTCAGCCATCAACGGGTTTGATGAGCCTTTACCGACTACCGTTTGAGTCGGGCTAGCACACGGATTGTTTAAGTCCGTTCCGCATGTGACATTAAGCTAAAAGAGTTAACCCTTTTAGTGCTACGATATTGAATACGTAGACTTCGTCTTTCTCCTGTGAAAAGACTAAACAACGACGTGTATCAGACGTTGACTTAGGATTTTTGGCAAATCCTCAGCCTTCAACGGATTTGGCGTGCTCTTACCGATTACCGTTTGAATCGGGCTTACATACGGATTGTTTTAAGTCCGTTCCGCATGTGACGTTGTGCTGAAGGAATGAATTCCCTTAGACTTGATGCTAAGATATTGAATACGTAGACTTTATCTTTGTCACGGGAATAGACTACCCGGCAACGCGTGTTAGACGCTGACTCATCCTTACTTAGGATTCAGGATAAAAGTCCCCAGACTGGAATTCTGGTGTCTTCTTCAATCGGTGAAAGACTAAACCGGCAACGCGTGTTAGGCGTTGACTTATCCATACTTAGGATTCGGGATAAAATTCCCTGTGCGTGTGAAGCACGGATTTTAGCGTTATTAATAACAACCTGCCACAATGTCGAATATGTGGGCTTTTGTCCTTTTTTACGGTTAAGAACTAACCGGCAACGCGTGTTAGGCGCTGACTTATCCCTACTTAGGCTTCGGGATAAAATTCCTCACGCGTGTAAGGCGTAGATTTTGAGGGTTGAAAAAGTGGTGTCTTCTCTTAGGGCAAAGACGAACCCGATACGGGAGAGGAAGAATTTTATAGTCTATCTCCCAAAGCTGAAAAGGAAGAATTTTATATTCTATTTTCAGATGCAAAGGAGACTCATGGTGGGATCTCCACCCCCAGAATCCAGAAAGGTGAAACTAGAAGTGGGATCTCCACTCCGAGATCGAAAAGATTCAAGCAACCCTAACTTTTATAGGATTGGTTACTTAATCCAAAAAAGAATTCCTCATTTATTGAGGTGAAATTCCAATTCTAGCCCTAACTTTTATAGGTTTGGCTAAAAAGGAACATGTGGAAGTCTTTCGTTTATCGAAATAGATGACTCGATCTTGGTCCTAACTATCTGCAGGTTTGACCAAGTGAGGTTAGAGACAATCCTAACTTTTATAGGTTTGATTGCTCAAGTTGAAAATGGACCTCTCGTTCATGAAAGGAATCGAGAGGGGAATCTGGCTTTGGCCTTAACTTTTATAGGTTTGACCAAGGGAGCATTGGGAATGGGAGGTTTGAGACGATCTTACCTTTTATAGGTTTGATCGCTTGATTTGAAAGTGGATCTCTCGTTCATGGAAGGAATCGAGAGGGGACTTTGGTTATAGCCCTAACTATAAGATGGTTTGACCAGGTAGACAGTGAGAGTGAGAGTACAAATTACAACGGGAGTGTTGACTCATACAAATCACAGTGGGGGTTTAGTGTTTATCATCTAAGTTGTAATGATCAGTGTTTTCGCCAAAAGTTGGATTTGCTGCTGAATTCATTATATCTTCTTTCGATTACAATAAATTCAAAGAAATAGTCTTTTTATAAGACCTCTTTTACACAACAAAAGAAAAGTTACAACTTTTGAGAAAATAACACAAAAATCGTCTATCGATTCTTGTTTTTGTGGGACTTTGCCTGTGTCGGGAGCGCTTTAGCTCGTGGACCGCCGAAACACAGATCGTGAAGAGGGGGCTTAATGATTCTGCCTTCGTTTATCGAAGTGAGAATTTGAAATGAAGATCTTACCAAAGTAAGATAGTCGTTCTTCTTAAGATCAAGTCAAAGCTCGAATCTCAAGGAATTGATCCAAGAACTTAAATCTCTACTCTCTCTGCTCCGGATTGCTCTAACAAATGCTCGATCCTCGTCAGAAGTGACCCTAGGGGGGTATTCATAGCCTCTGGGACACATAACTGAAAAAACACAACTAAATGAAGAAGTTAGCTGGCAAGACAGTGTTTACTGTCTCGCTGTCCGAGACAGTGTTTGCTGTCTCGGACCGCGAGATAGTAAATACTGTCTCGGAAAACAAATATTCCTAGCAGTTTTCGCTGTAACTGTCTTCCCACGTTTCAAACTCCGTTATTTTGATAGTTATTCGCGTGATTTTCGCCCACGATGTTTCCCACGTCCTTTAGCAGTTAATGAACACGTGTATGGTGGTTTTTAAGGTGGTTTTGACCACTTCGAGACAGCAAACACCGTCTCGCAGGCGAGACGGCAAACACCGTCTCGCTGGCGAGACAGTTCATATCTGTCTTAATTTTTTTCTTCTAAGATAGTATGAGGTGATTTTTGAGTGATCCTCTCTATGTTTGGGATATCTATTAGCATTTTTTGACGCCTACAGATACCCCCTCCAAAGTATTTCAGACTCATTCTTTTATAGAGGAGTCTAGGATACTTTGGATAAGATAGATTTTACTTACGATCCCTTCAATGCTTGGTTGAGTAGATCGTGTGGAAGGTCTTGTAAATGGCTTCAACCCTTGGTCTCTTCTTCTTTTAGTCTATTCAGTTCTTTGTAGAATAGCTAATGTCCTCTCGGCGTCGCGTTTATCGCTTGACCGTTGTCGAGATCTTAAACCAAAGTTGGTACTTGTTCTTGTGAATTCATCTTTTATCACTGAATTGATATATCCATTGAGAGCTCATCAGGTTATCCTTAAGAATATTCAGATTAATATTCTTCAGAAACTTCCTGTTGATGGTAGGGGAAACAGTTTAGACTCGTGTACCTTTTGGAGTATTCATGTGTATCAAAACACTATGGCATCAAAACGATCGTTGCCATCTTGTGATACGAGACAGCTTATACTGTCTCGTGGTTCGAGACAGTAAATACTGTCTCACTGTGCGAGACAGTATATGCTATCTCGCGGTGTGAGACAGTGTATGCTGTCTCGCGGTGCGAGACAGTATATACTGTCTCGCACGGCGAGACAGCAAAAGCTGTCTCGCTCGTCGAAGTCGGGGCTATAAAACCCCGACTTAGGGTTTTTCTGAAACTTTTTCACGTCGATTTTGAGGCGATTTTTTGGTGATTTCCTGGGCGATTTTCTGACTGTTTTCTGCTACTTCTCCTCCTCTTTGTTGCCGCCTTGGGTAGAGTTTTGTTTGGGGGGAGATTCCACTCGGATTTTAGAGGTTTGTTTTCCTCCTCTTCTTTGAAATCTTGATTTTCTTTGACTTCAATCTTGCATGCACTGTTTCAGCGAGATTTTGTGATATTTTGTTCAATTTCACGTTCAAAACCCTAACTTTCCCCTTGGGTTTCAATGTAGCTTGTGTTTTCGTCATGTCGCCGCGTAGAGCTCGAGTTCCCCGAGGCCGTCCGACTGTTCAGTCTCCTGAGGGGGCTGCTCCCGTTGCCGCTTCACATGGGGGTATACTTCTCACCCTTTCATTGATTTACATATGATATTTTGTCAGTTTCATACATACATTACTGCAGATCCTCGTTTGTATCCTTTGAGATACCCTCGAGAAGAGCCGGTATCCTCCTTTGAGGGGATCGACGCTTAAAAGTATTTGTTTTGCTTGGACAAAACGCACTTCAGAACACACAGGGACGATTTCATATCATCCCACATGTGTTGAAAGGTTTTGATATGCCGTTATAATGCCCGTGCATAGTAACGCATATCTCCTTTATACATGTGGTAGATGGAAAATCGTCACACCTGTTACGAGATAGCGACTATATCTTATAGAGTAAGATATACCGCTTCCTCTAAAATTTTAGGACCATCCTTACACAATTTATGTGTATCTCTTTTATCAGTCCATTTTCCTTCCACGATCTTCACCGTCGACGAAGTTACGGGCCAAAGCAGCGCTACTCATTCCTATTATGAGGGGCTACCGTTAATCGAGTCCGCCCCTCAATTCAAGTCAGATTACAGCGAAGGAGCCAGGGAATTGATTCAGCGAGGTAGTTGCCGTATCCTACGACGGGTAATCACGGACACTACCTTAATTTCTGAGCGAGATGAAAATCAATGTATAAGGAAGCCAGACTTCTTATTTGGTGACTCTGTAAAGGATCCGGAGATCGCATTCTGCAGGCCTGCACAATGGTTGCATCAAAGCGGGTCTTCATTTTTATATTTGCCTTGGATTCCTCGGGAGCATTCGCTCTTACAGTTCAGAAATCTGTCTGTTGGACGTAAAATGTTCTGGAGGCTGACTGAAAACCACGAACGTATTCACTGTGGTTTCATTGGGAAGGAGGCCACCCCAGGTTCCAGTGAGAGAGCTTCTGTACGAGGACTTCATCCGGGTATCTTAGGCCAGGATAACATACCTCAGAATGAGAAGGTTGTACAAGCTAATACTGTGAAGAACAGGTTAGCGGTAGCGGGAAAGAGGTTACCCAGACAGAACTTTAGATGCTATGGATGGGTCCATTACTTCGGAGATAAGTGGTGGACTAGAATAACACGCTATGTGTTGAACCGATGGGGGAGAGAATTAGCAGAGTTAGGGTTGTCAACCCCAATCCGTGCCACCATGTATGGTCTGCAGATTAGTGTAGGTCACTTCCTCTGCTTGTTCGAGACCTACAACCCCGACACTAATACATTCTTCATCAAGAATGGGGAGCTCGGGTTACCACTGCACGAAATGATGAAGGTGTCTGGTCTGCCCATAGGTGATGTTCCATATCAGGAATTCTTCCCAACCACCAGTCAGTTGAATAAGATGAAAGATCGATCAGCTGTGACCCATGACACTCTATGGGAGCTGACTTGTCATTATCATATAGCTATGGCCGAGATGGAGACTAAAGCTAGGAAGAAATCTCCCCAGATCAGCTTGAAGCAATTCGCTGATTATCTGTTCAAGAACCTGGATGATCGTTCAGCAGAAGTGTGCGAACTATCTCCTTTGACCCCGAATGAGATCAACCGGCTGTTAGAGAAAACGAACGCACAATCTTACACTTCTCACTCGGAAGATGGATTCCCGCATGGCACCAAATTCCGTTCGTTTTTGTGGCTAGCTGGTGTTCTGATTAATTCCACCACTCTGCTGGCTGGCTTCCTGGCTTTATGGCTAAAGAGGTGCGTAGTTCCCCATCAGTCTTCTGATGCTATGCCGATAGAAGTGTTGTACCCAGCCGTCTAGCTAGTTACGGGTCAAAAACTATCCTTGCTTCCCGCCATGATGGCCGCTACCCACAGTGGATTACGGCAATTAGTCTCCGTATTCCTTCAAGAGAAGAAGAAACCATCTGTCGGTGTGTCCGCTCTGAAGTTAGAACTACCATATACCTACCTGATGACCTGGTTGGTACTTCATCGGCCAGATTTGATGGAGGCTCCTGAAGCGGTGGACCCCAGCCTTCCTCTGTTGCAGACCCTTGAGGGTTGCAAATGGGTCAAACATCAATGGGCGGAGATAACGAGGCAGTTTAAAATCCACAAGTGTTGGGAATTCTTCCCTTGCTTCCCTCGATTCTCCGGCACGTACAACACGACTTTATTGGATGCTGAAGACCCAAGGCAGAATCGCACCATCTTGGATGTCGGGTGCTTCAGATGGTTGATGAATATTCGACCTGGATATTTATTATTCAGGGTAAGAGATGTTTGTCTTATTGAACCCTATCTTCCATGTCGATTTGCTCACCAATTCGGCTATGATCAAATATACGTCGGCAACCCAAACCGCCACCTTAGCTTTCGAGGAGGACTTATTGACGGAGCGAGAGCCTGGTTTTGGAGCATTGCTGGCTGCACAAGTGCGGAGTTCGATCTCCCTTTGGAAATGCCGCCTCTACGGATGACTTTCTTATTTTGCAAGTGGTTGATCGCTGCCAACATCGTCACCCGGTATAGGAGGATGTCGGACTCAGACGAAGAGACAGCCACGCGGCGTACAAGAGGAGTGACCCGTGAAGCTATGACTTCGCCCCAAAAGAAAGAGGCCGCTGAATCATCGAGGAAAGAAAAAGAACCGGCCCGCTCAGCTGGTAGTGAAGAAGAATTTGATTCCGAGGAAACGGAAACTTCTGAGGAGGCGGGTGAGACTAGCTCGAGTTCTGATGAAATAGCCGGTCTTCCTGACTCTTTCTTTGAGAGGGGACTTGTACGCCCGTCTGTCGCGCCTACTCAACCACCAGATGCTCCAACAAGAAAGAGAGAGAGAGAGTCGTTATGACTTACCCCAACCGCATGACGGTAGAGGTGCTTAGTGGAGATGAAGAGGAGGAAGAAGATACAATGCCTCTTGCTCATCGGCGAAGATCACAATCTTTCACTCAAGCTCAAATCCAGGTCCCTCCCAGCGCTGAATTACGCACCAAGCATCATCATGAAGGTTCTGGGGTTCAAGACGAATCACGTCCCTCAAAAAGACAAAAGAAGGCTGCTTCTAAGCCACGTATTCGTCTTCCCGCTTTAGAGGAGACCTCTGCACGTAGCGCTTCTTCAGACGAACAATGTAATAATTCGGCTTTATTGCTCTCATATCTCTTAACGTTCGAACTCATTCCATACTCGACTTCTGTAGAGAGTCAAGAAGAGGGAGAACTTCGAGCTGAAGCTGCTTCTCCCGGCGGTATGCGAGCTGAGGAGCCCAGCTTCGTCCAACAGATGCAGGATGCTCTGAGGGATGAAGTAGCTGATGTTCCACCATCTTCAGACATTGACCCATCGGTTCTAGACGCAGGTATTGATCTTTCTTCATTCGGAAGAGAATTCCAAGAAATGAATGAGTCGGCACATGTACCTCCTCTAATGACTTGTGCGTTTTGTATTCTTTTAGTTAAACTAAAATAAGTGGGTGCAAGTAGTGAAGCTCTTGAATCCGTCCCGATCAACAAAGGTAGAATTAATCTTCATTTTGAGTAAATTCGTCTAAGTTCATATGTTATGTATGACTCAACGCCTCCTGTAGATGTCATAATGAATGAACCCACTGAAGGAGAAATTACCCATACCCCTAAAGCTGACGACCTTAATGATTTCAACCTGGATCTGGATATCTCAGAGGATGACCATCAGAAGATCTCCGATTTATTATCGAGGAAAGTTCCTGGTACGGCTACAGAATCAGCAGTTAGAGCTGGTTTAACAGAAGCAGGTTCTTCTGAGAGTAAGGCTTTCGTTCTGCAAACTCTGTATCATATATATATATATATATATTTTTCTTTTTTTTACTTAATTAATCATGTAAGTATTTGAATTATAGGACCAGTTGCCAGAACTGATACAGCTACAATCGTTGGAACTCACGATAAACCTGAGGGTCGTGATCACTCATCATGGACAGGAATCGAAGTTGACCTTCAATCATATATTCCTGAATCCCAACCTACTACCCCTGTAGATCCCATGATGATAGAAATCACTGTAACCCCCCAAATTAGTCCAGTTGCCACAAAAGCGAGACCAACTGAAGAAGTTGGTACATCGGCTGATGTTGTGCCTGGAATTGGTGAGTTTTACCCCTCCTTTGTCTCAAGTTTCTGATCAACGTTCCATTATATTTATCGTGATTCTTTTGTTTGCAGACTATTCTCCTAAGGAACCTCTTAACTTGGACCCACAGTTCTCCGAGGTTGAAGTTGAAAAATCTTCTGATGTAGTGGGTACGTCAAGGGCTGCTATTCCTGAACCCACTTTGGCTGTTCAGGAGACCGGACTACTACCATTGGGTGAACAAGGTCATGCTGAAGGCTCCTCTGTTAAACTTGGTATGCTTCAGCTCATTATTGTGTATGCATGTATATGTTCTGTACTGACTTATTTGTCTTCATCACAGCTTCTTCTTCATCATTATCAGACCGCATCAAAGCGTTATTGGCCGACGAAGATCGGGCTAAAGCTGTCATCTGTTCTGATCTCCAAGGCTTTGTCTCTTTTTTGAATACCATGGTCGATCGCATTCCTTTCAAAGGATCACCTTTTGAGAATTTTAAGAGGCCTCTTGATCGCTACATATCGGAAATCAGAGAGGAGGGATATAATGAGTTAGCCGATTCGATCAACGCTTATTCGGTTGACTTGAAGCAACATGTTGAACTTCTGAAGGATCTTCGCACCAAAGGCGTACCCTTCTATATTGCTTCTCATATGGACTCCAGGTTGCAAGCGTGGCGCGATTCTCAAAAATTTGCCAACTCTGAACTCCAAAAGCTAAGAGCCCGCAGTCATCAACTTAGGGTACATGTCGCCAAGAGAACACATGCTAAGGTCGATCTACGCCGGGATTTAGAGTCGAACCAAGCTGAAATAGACCGCCTAGAAGAGAAACTTGCAAAAGCCAAGGATGCTCGTGAAATTTTAGAATCTGAGTTGACGAAGACAACTAAAATTGAAGAAAACCTATTTCAGCAATTGAATATTCAGGATAAGAGACTTGCTGATAAGGAACAAGAGGTCGCCGAACTTCAAGGTGTTGACGAAGAAGCTTTCAAAGTTAAATTGACCGCTGAGCTTGAACAGGCTTATGCGATAGAGCTTTTGAAACTTGAAGATCAGATTCGTCAATATAAACTTTGTAATTGAAGAACATGTATTTTTATATTTTTGCTTGAACGCTTTCGGTCAATCTAACGAACCCTTCTGCTTATTGAGATTTTATTATGATTACTCATTCTTGTTTAGAATAAATAACCATAATATTTATAGGATTTTTGGTAAATCCCCAGCCATCAACGGATTTGATATGCCTTTACCGATTACCGTTTGAATCGGGCTAGTATGTGAATTATCTAAGTCTGTTTCACATATAACGTTGGGCTAAAAGACTTAAACTCTTTTAGACTTTAAACTATAATATTGAATATGTAGGCTACATGTGTTAGATGTAGGCTTATCTCTAATAAGGGATAGAGATAACATCCCCCATGTATGAATGACATGGATTTTAGAATGTAAGTAGGTTACATTCTCTATGCATGAAAACGAACCCAAGTTTTTTTGAAGAAGGAATTGGACATTCCAGCTCTCAATCTCTTGTTTGTTGGTAGAGATAAACCCGGAATCGGAGAGGAATAATTTCTTATTCCGTCTCCTAGTCTCTTGTTTGTTGGTAGAGATAAACCCAGAATCGGAGGGGAATAA
>BQKN01066338.1:65944-128193 GCA_022839385.1 Asparagus kiusianus | reverse complement strand
GAGATAAACCCAGAATCGGAGGGGAATAATTTCATATTCCGTCTCCTAGTCTCTTGTTTGTTGGTAGAGATAAACCCGACATCGGAGAGGAAGAATTTTATATTCTATCTCCTAGTGCAAAGAAAACTCGAAGTGGGGTCTCCACTTAGAGAATCTGAATCGGTTTGAATAATCCTAACTGTCATAAGGTTTGATTATTCAGTTCAAAAGTGGACCTTTCGTTCGCAATGTGAATCGAAAGGAGATTTTGGTTGTGGTCCTAACTGTAGTAAGGTTTGACCAAGTGGGAGTTTTGAGATGATCCTAACTGTTTAAAGGTTTGATCATTCAATTTGTGGACCTCTCGTTCATGGAACAAATCGAGAGGGGATTTTGGCTTTGGTCCTAACTGTTTAAAGGTCTGACCGAGTGGGGAATAGGAGTAGGGTACAAATAACAATGATTTTATTGATTTACACAAACTACTCGGTGAGAAATTTTGATTTCAAACATAAGAATTTGACATGAAATAACTTGTCGACTGATACCAACTGATGACCATTGGTCGATCTGATCGGTGGGGGTTTCATGGTGCGGGGTTACGAATCATCGAGTTTCCTCTTTCATGATCGCATTACAGGGTTTTGTGAGGAAAGATTAACTGTTATTAAATCTCGTCTCAACAAAAGTAGCAAGAGGATCTTAATCATTTTTATAACAATTAAGAACAGATTATTCACATGATCAGTTTCCATTTAGAATAATCAACTGATATCGGGTTATCCTGAAATGTCCTATACAGGATTCTCTAGGAACTTCCCGTTTTGCATAGGTTATCCTGAACGTATTACAGATAATACTTTTTTAGGAACTTCCCATTTATTCGCATCATTAATTTGCTGCCATCCTGAGTAATCAGGCGATATGCACCGTTCGAATAGACTGTTTCTATTACGAATGGACCTTCCCATTTAGGTTCAAATTTTCCTTTCTTCTTAGAAGTGAGAATCATAGGTCTTCAAACAGCAAGAACCAGATCTCCTTCTTTAAAACTTCGTCGTCGGACCCTTTTATCAAAAGCCCGAGAAATTCTAGCTTGATAAAACTCGATCTGTTGCTGAGCTTCCAAGCGCTTTTCATCTAACATCTCTAATTCCTCGAGACGTTTCTGATGATGTTTTTCCGTTGTCATTCCCGTTGTGAGAGCGACACGGAGGGAAGGAATCTGTATTTCCAATGGAAGAACAGCTTCACATCCATATGTTAAGGCATATGGGGTTGTTCCGGTTAGCGTACGGATAGTTGTGCGATAAGCCCACAGTGCTTCGCCGAGTTTATCGTCCTAATCTCGTTTATTGGTTTTCACCAATTTTGCCAGAATTTTGATGATAGTCTTGTTAAAAGCTTCGGCTAATCCATTAGCTGTGGGATTATAAGCCGTCGATGAAACATCCTTAATCCCGAACTTGCCGCAGAATTTGATGAATGCGTTGCTCACGAATTGAGGACCATTATCGTGCACTATTCGTCTTGGAACACCATACCGATATATGATATGATGTTTAATAAACTTGATAACATCACTCGTCTTTATTTCTCTAAGTGGAACTGCTTCTGCCCATTTTGAGAAATAATCGGTGATTGCTAGAATGAAACGGTCCCCTTTAACCGAAGGCAAGAAAATAGGACCTACAATATCTATTCCCCAAGTTTCGAATGACCACGATGTCGCCGATGGGTGTAAATATTCAGGAGGCTGGTGCATATAGTTTACATGTAATTGACACACTTCACATCGTCGGGCATAGTCGACTGCGTCTTTTACCATAGTCGGCCAGTAATATCCAATTCTTCTAAGTCGGTCCCAGAGTTTAGGACCGGGTTGATGTGCACCGTATATCCCATCATGCGCATCTTTGAGTGCTTGTTCCGCTTCTTTACCGGATAAACAACGGAGTAATAGACCATCGTACGACCGTCGATACAACATTTGCGCTGTGGCGTTGTAGTAAAATCTCGGCGCTCTTCGCCGAATCGATTCCCTTTCTCTCACATCTTCAGGCAATATACCATGTAGGACGTAGTCGATAATGGGAAAACACCAATCTTGAACTTCGGGTTCAACTCCTGTTGAGTATGCTTCTTTAACACTCGAATCGTAGATTGGAACAATAAGCTGGTGAGTCCTCACTGTAATTAATTGCTCTATTTCGGGAGGTTGAGCCAAGGATACTGACAATGCCGCCAATGCGTCTGCATACGCATTTTGGAGACGTGGAACGTACTCGATGAAAAATCCTTCAAACGAGTTTGCCATCTCGATGGCCACCTGGTGGTATGGAATCAGATCTCGATTTCTGACTTCATACTCTCCTCGTATTTGATTAACTACTAATTAAGAATCCCCAAAAGCTTTAGGGTATTCGACCCCCAGCTCTTTGGCGAAATTGAGTCTAATTATCAACGCATTATACTCGGCCACGTTATTAGAACATGGTTCGGTCAATGAATATGCTCTAGGCAAGACATGCTTTTCCGGGAAAACTAAAACGACCCCCACTCCTGAGGAGACTCTAGAACATCCGGGTGCGTTCGCCACGTTGGTCGCGCGGGAAGCCCCATCGAAGTACAACTGCCACACTTGTTGATGTGAGGTGGTATTAACTTTGTGGGTTTCATCTGGTAGATCGTCGTATAATTCGACTACATCCTTCGTAGGGTTTTCCGCCAGAAGATCGCAAATAGCTCGTCCTTTAACTGATTTTTGTTGCTTAAAGTACAAGTCGTATTACGATAAGAGTAAAGCCCATCTGGCTAAACGCCAATTCATGGAGGCCGGCTGAGTCATGAATACGTGGATTGGGTTTATGTTGGAAATGACATAGATCGTTTGTCCAACTAAATAATGTCGTATTTTCTGGATTGCAAATACCAAGGCAAGGCATTCTTTCTTGATCATCGGATAACGAGATTTAGCCCCTACCAGTGTGTGACTCAGATAATATACCGCCTGTTCGTGACCGTTATCGTCGTCTTGTGCAAGTAATGCACTTAACGAATGGCTCGTCGCTTTGACATAAATCAAAAACGGTTTGCCTGATTTCGGTGCAACGAAAATAGGTGGGTTCGCCAGATACGTTTTAATATCTTCGAATGCCTTTTGGCATGCTTCATCCTAAATGAACGACACGCCTTTCTTCGTGAGTTTAGAAAACGGTTGATATTTTCCAGATAGATTTGATATAAATCGACGGATATATGCCAATCGGCCTTGCAATCCCCTGAGTTCTTTAAGATTTCTCGGAGGTTGTAGCTCATGTATCGCCTTCACTTTATCAGGATCGATATGAATACCTTTTGTGGTGACGACGAATCCAAGAAATTTACCACTCGACATTCCAAGGAAGGATTTAGTCGGGTTCATTTTTAGCTGATGGCTCCTCATAAGATCGAACATCGTCTTTAGATCTTTAATGTGGTCGTTTTTATCACGGCTCTTAACGACCAGGTCATCAACATAGCATTCAACAGTCTTCCGCAGATGTTCTTGAAAGATCTTCGTCATTGCTCGTTGATATGTAGCACCGGCGTTCTTCAATCCGAACGGCATAACAGTATAACAAAATACACCAAGGGGTGTCCTGAACGCTGTATGCTTTTCATCGTCTGGATGCATCTTGATCTGATTATATCCCGAAAATCCATCCATAAATAACATTCTCTCGAACCCGCATGTATTGTCAATGATGACGTCCGTAATGGGTAGAGGAAAATCGTCTTTAGGACAAGCGGTATTCAGATCTCTGAAGTCAATGCAAATTCTGATTTTCCCATTCTTTTTAAGAACTGGAACGATATTGGCTAACCAATCAGGGTGTTGTTCTTCTCTAACAAAACCTGAATTAATTAATTTTTTAACTTCAGCTTCTATTGCCTCCATAATTTGCGGACGAAACCGTCTTTGCTGTTGCTTGACAGGTTTAGCATCCGATTTTATATTAAGGCTATGCATCGCTACGTTTGGGTCTAGTCCCGGCATATCTTCGTAATTCCAGGCGAAAACGTCGATATACTCTTTAACAAGGGCAATTAGTTCCTCTTTTTCATCTGGTGGAAGATCACCGCTGATAAATATAGGTTTTGGATTAGCTTCGTCACCCATATTAATTTGGACTACCTTATCCTCCGTAGGAGGTTCTCTTTGCTCAAATCGATCGCCATACTGGATATTCATATAATGCATCCAGGGGTCTTCCCAAATAGGCAATTGATCGTCCTCTTCGGTTGTGGAAGGATCAACTGTCGCCATGTTCGACATTAAAGCTTTGCATTTCTCTCTAATGCTCACGTCAGAGTCCCACATTAAAGTATCGGATGAATGCCCGCTCTCATTTCTCAGTTGGCTAATGATCTGCTGGCAATATTCGTCATCGAATGATGAAGCATAACCTAGACCTCTTTTATGACTATAATAATTGTCTGGTTTTCCTTTTGGTACATAAGTAGGATGGGGTGGAACCCTAACTCCTTGATCAAAATGAAGACCTTCACCGAGCGAGAGGTTATAGCCTTGCCTCGTCATGTAACCACTTGCTTGCGAACTATACCGAGAGAAATTTCGCCCCGGCTCTTCATCATCTGAGTTGCTATCCAAGAAAAGATCAGGAGTTGGGGATGGATCCCCTTTTCCAAAGTTTATTTCTTTCTCACCCCTGTCTTTGCGGGTAGGATTACCGTTGTCCCGACTAAATTTTGCAGATATTTCGTCGTCGTGCAAGACGAGCGAATTGGCATGTGTAGATTAGGATCATCATACAATTCCTGCATTACATTATCAAGACAAAGCGAATACTCTAAATCATCCTTTAGTATTTCATCGGCAAGTTGCCAGTTACAACTTTCGTCCGACGATTCATCACCATCAAGATCGATTACAAGAGGTTCAATGTCATTTAGTACAAGACCTTCACTATAATCGAGCCCGGCTTCGGTATCAACTTCTTCTCCGCTGTCCGTGCCATGGGCCGATGGTTCAGTATCGAACTCAGCACCATAAAGAAGGGAGTCAATAAAGTAATTTTCTAACCCCTTGAATGGTTGCTTATCCGCGACCACCGTCTTGACCTCCTCATTAGTGTCGACATACTTCAAACACTGATGGAGGGTGGATGGAACTATAAGATTACCGTGAATCCATGGGCGACCCAACAGTAAATTATAAGAAGTCTCCGCATCGATCACATAGCAGGTGACTTCCGACTTCAAATCTCTGAGTTGACACTTCACCCGGATTTTTCCCAACGGTCTTAATCCGCTAGTATTGAACCCGTAGATGACCGTTCCTGTGGAGGCTAACTTGCTGGCGGGAATTCCGAGGTGGTACATCAACCGAAGTGGCATGATGCTAACAGCGGAACCCGGATCGACTTGAATCCGGTTGACAACGCTCGAACCGATATATCCAGTAAAATATAGCGGTCTATCATGCTTTGAATTCCTAACTTGCATATCTTCTTTTGTGAAAGCAATGCAAGGAAATTTGGTGGCTGCCAGATTGCAATGCTGTACCGACGACTCTGGCTCTTTAGGAGTTGGCTTGATTTGAGTGAGGAATACCTCAGAATCAGCCAAGGCTTCTTGTAAAGCTTCCCTGGTTTCTTTCGAGAGGCGTAACAACTCGTATAGCGTGATCCTTGCTGGGATATTAGCTAACTGAGTCATGACGTCGAAGCGGTATGGAGTATTCGAGCTTTCCGGTTTGTCTCGTCCAATAGGTCGATTGAAACGAGGCTGCTTCGGAAGTTGAACTTCTTTGGGTTGAGGTTCTTTCTCTTTCTGCTTAACAACTTTCTGAGGTTTCTCGGTTACTATGGGTGGGGTCATAACCACCCCCAGTTCTGCAAGAGTTTTACCGTTTGGATTAGAAGTTTCAGGATACTGGTAATGGTATTCGTTTCCACCCCTTGTAGCAAAAACTTCCTGCTCTTCATCAGAAAGTGGTAAAGCTGCTATCTCCTCGTCGTCTTTCTCAGGAATCGCCGAGGCTCCGTAACAGGACTTCTCTTTTCCTTTGCCTTTTGACTTCTTTTTCGATGTGGATGTTGTCCACTGTTCATCTTCAAGCAAATCCGGATGAACCCAAAGGATTTCACCGTTAGGGGTCGTGTGTGACACTAGTCCTTTTTGGCGCTGTCCATGAGGGTCATCGTTGATGGTTTACATCTTAACCTTTGACACTGGTTCGGCTTGAAACCAGGATAAAGGAACCGATCCGAAGCTAATAGAGACTGCGTTTGCGCCCACCTTCTTCTCCTTTGGCTTCGGCATCACAATACCAACATCAATTAAGGTTTATATTTTGTCTTTTAAGACATAACACGCCTTAGTGGGATGATGGACCCTCCTGTGATATGCACAATATTTTGGGTCATTAGTCTTCTTCGTTTCTTCTTGGTTTGTGACCGGTGGAAGCTTGATCTTATTGTTATCCAGCAAATACTTGAAGATAACTGGAACTTCATCATCTTTGAACGAATACTCCTTCGGAAATCTGGGCTCAAAGGTTTTAAACTGTTTCTGAGGCTGCTGATTTTGATTTAGCGCCAACTGGAAGGATGACTGCTGCGGTTGTTGTTGCGGCGGCTGTTGTGACGTTTGATGCGCGTCCACAACGGCTACGGACCCCCTTCCTCTGCCTCGAGGATTGAAGTTCTGTTTTTAATTTTGATTATTGGCTGGTGGCTGACCCCTCTCCAAATTCCTTCTTTTGAGAAACCGTTCAGCTTGCTCACCTCTCACCTTCAACTCCTTCCAAGTTTTAGAGGGTACAACTCCCATGACCTCTAATACATCCAATGACAAGTTATTATGACATGTCTGTAGGATGAATTCTTCCGTGAGTGGATCTCGGTAGTTCACCGCTTTGTTTCGGAATCGTTTGACAAAAACATCAACCGACTCCCCATTCTTCTGCTTCTCGTCCAACAACGTGCCAATGGAGACCTCCGTGTCGTCATCGAAGAAATTAGTGAGGAACAATTCTTCCATATCTCCCCAGCTAGTGATGCTTCCAGGTTTCAAGCGTCGGTACCAATCGAAGGCAGGCCCACGGAGGGTTCCTACGAATGGCCGGACCATCAGGGCTTCATTTCCTGATATTGCGCTAAGATGTGACTTGAAATAAATCAAGTGCTGAGTTGGTGAACCCCTACCATCAAAAGGAGTAAAGTTAATCAAATTAAATTTTGGGGGATAAGGAATTAGATCCCACTCCCTCGGGAACGGGTATGGAATGCCCGTTTTCTTCACTTCTTGGGCCGTCATCAGAGCGTTGACTTTACTCTCGAGATCCTGCATCTTCTTGTCTTCTTCCTCATCCTTCTTCACGTAGATTTGAGGAGGTTGAGTGGTTGATTTCGATGGACCGCTTCCAGAATTGTCTTTATCGGGAGGAGGATCAACAAAGATTGTCTCATCTTCTTTATCATCGTCTGCAGCTATACGCACAGGTATAACATTGCATTGACTGGATTCTACTTTCTGGCTTGATTCCGGTTGGTGTTGTTGAGCTTGCAAATCTCGCATCTGCTGTATCGTCAACTCCATCTCCGTCTTGAGCCAATTGATCTGGCATGATTGCGAATGATTCTCTGGCTTGCCCAACACTAAACGCGGTGCCGTCTGAAACAATAGCAGAACAAGTATCTGACAGCTCCTCCTCTGATGATAAACCTTCGTGCATTCTTTTGTAGTCCCGGCGTCGGTTGGCCCTTCGTTGCAACCGCACCATTCTTTGAGAAAGACCCCGCTCAACTCTTCCTTCTGAAGAGAAATCAGGGTCAGGGTTGACTAAATACTGTTTTCCTCTGCTGGTCATATTAATGGTGACCTCAGGGAATTCATTTCGCCGTATTACAGGTTTCCTCTGGTTGAAACGTCTTACTTTGGATTTTGACGCTTCGGTCGAAAGTCTTTGAAATACGGAAACTCGTTTTGCTTTAGTTTCTGAGCAACCACATTCCATCAACACTGCCTTGATAAGTCTCTCGCATACACAATGCGATTCATCTTCTCGGACAATTCTCTTTCGTGATTTGTTGCTTTGATAGTACAGCTCATCATTGTTGTGATTTGAGCAACCTATCTTTTATTTGGGAACCTTGTTAACATGCACAGGACGACTAGTCATCGCCTCTGGGCGATCCAAGGTTAAATTTTTAAATACACCCCCTTGCGGGTGTGGAGTCTTCATGGGTCCTAGACGAGAATGAACTGGTACTCCCTCGTTTCGGACTGGAGTAATTCTGGCAGGAGGGTGTTTACGACCCCCTGAATAAGAAACCACTAAGGGTTTATTTGCTGGATCCGGGTTTTCTTTGACTGGGGCTTTGCCTCGCTCGTCAGTCGAAGGACTGAGGCGATCCGCCATGGTGATCTTGAACTTGGATAAATCTGGGCTAACCCAGGGTTTCACTGGTGATGCAGTAGACGGGCCCGGAGCAGATGTTTGCGGCGCCTTCGGCATCCAAACTCTACGGTTCTTTGGTGGCTTTTCAGACACCAACTCCTCCTTGATTGCTTGTTTTTGTTGACGAAGAGCGCGGGAACGAGCGACCTTCACTTTACGCCTTTGTATACGTTCCTTAAGGGTTGAACGAGCCCTTTTAACGAGGGTCCATTCCTCCGTCGTAAGTTGTGCAGAAATGTGATTATTTTGCCTTTGAGGCAACTGAACCATCTTCTGGTTCCTTGACTTTAGGTCCGCATAGTAATGGACCCCGTCGGTTTGTTGTATGGCCTTAGCCAATTGACGAGCACGGCGCTGGCGCTGTCTCTGACGTGCCCTCTTCGTCAGCACCGGTGAGCTATGATTCAACGACTCCTTAACTGGTGCGGAGTCACTTGGAGCAGAGATGTTGCAGGTAGATTCCTTAACAACAGTTGGGCAAGAACTTTTACCTGCAGCCTTCGTAGGCATTGTAGACTTGCAAACTTTCTTGGAAGAAGAAATCCTCCTGTTTTTGCGAGACGAGGAGGATTTTGAGGATGAGGATGACAAGTACTCCTCAAATTTCGCTTGATCGAATTCATATTCGATCTCTTCGCTGACGATGATCTTGATCGGCTGCGATACTACGGCCTCGGTAGCGAGGCCGCTGGCTCCCACTGTGGTCGTCAGTTTGTTTTCGCCAAAAGTTGGATTTGCTGCTGAATTCATTATATCTATTTTCGATTACAATAAATTCAAAGAAATAGTCTTTTTATAAGACCTCTTTTATACAACAAAAGAAAAGTTACAACTTTTGAGAAAATAACACAAAAATCGTCTATTGATTCTTGTTTTTGTGGGACTTTGCCTGTGCCGGGAGCGCTTTAGCTCGTGGACCGCCGAATCACAGATCGTGAAGAGGGGGCTTAATGATTCTGCCTTCGTTTATCGAAGTGAGAATTTGAAACGAAGATCTTATCAAAGTAAGATAGTCGTTCTTCTTAAGATCAAATCAAAGCTCGAATCTCAAGGAATTGCTCCAAGAACTTAAATCTCTGCTCTCTCTGCTCTGGATTGCTCTAACAAATGCTCGATCCTCGTCAGAAGTGACCCTAGGGGGGTATTTATAGCCTCTGGGACACATAACTGAAAAAACACAACTAAATGAAGAAGTTAGCTGGCGAGACAGTGTTTACTGTCTCGCTGTCCGAGACAGTGTTTGCTGTTTCGGACCGCGAGACAGTAAATACTGTCTCGGAAAATGAATATTCATGGCAGTTTTCACTGTAACTGCCTTCCCACGTTTCAAACTCCGTTATTTTGATAGTTATTCGCGTGATTTTCGCCCACGATGTTTCCCACGTCCTTTAGCAGTTAATAGACATGTGTATGGCGGTTTTCAAGGTGGTTTTGACCACTTCAACACTGTCTCGCTGGCGAGACAGTAAACACTGTCTCGCTGGCGAGACAGCAAAGACTGTCTCGCTGGCAAGACAGCAAACACTGTCTCGCTGGCGAGACAGTTCATATCTGTCTTAATTTTTTTCTTCTAAGACAGTATGAGGTGATTTTTGAGTGATCCTCTCTATGTTTGGGATATCTATTAGCATTTTTTGACACCTACAATCAGGTTATCCCTAAGAAAATTACATGTAACATTCTTTCGGGAACTTTTTGTTACATGAATCATCCACCCCCATCTTCCTCGCGGAACTGAGTTTATCATTGCATTTGGTTGCATGATCGGGTTATCCTTAAGAATATTACGTATAAAATTCTCCAGGAACTTCCCGTCAAAAGTGGGAAACAGTTTAGACTCATATACCTATTGGAGTTTTAAGAAGCAGTTTATACTCGTATACTTTTCGGAGTGTCAGTGAGCAGTTTAACCTCTTATACCGGTTGGAGGATTGAGAAGCAGTTTATACTCGTATACTCTTTGGAGTGTTCGTTCGACTTAATTAAGCGATATAACGCCAGCTTCAACCAATGTTTGGATGCTATTCTTGAGAGTAAAGCACGTCTTGGTGGGATGAAGGATCCTCCTGTGGTACGCGCAGTACTTCGGATCCGTAGTATTATCAGCTTCCTCCTGATTCGTAATGGGTGGCAGCTTGATCTTGTTGTTTTCGAGAAGGGTCTCGAAGATGGCTGGAATGTCTCCGTCCTTGAATGAGTACTCTTTTTGGAGCCTCGGATCCGAAGTCTTCGACTGCCTTCGGGGCTGCTGTTATGACGTCTGATTAACGTCAACAACTGTTGTTGGCGTCTTCCCTTCTTCATGGGAAACGAGACTCGGATTCAGAGGGTTGGCCATCGCTTGACTTCTTTCGACCTTCCTCCTTCTGAGAAAGCGTTCGGCCTGCTCTCCGCGCACCTTTAACTCTTTCCAGGTATTGAGCGGCTCTACTCCCATAACGTCCAAAATGTTAATGGATAAGTTGTTATGACAAGTCTGCAAGACAAATTCCTCCGTAACGGGATCTTTGCAGTTCATTGCCTGATTGCGGAAGCGTTTGATGAAGGTATCCACCGACTCTCCGTTTTTTTTGTTTCTCATCGAAGAGTGTTCTGATTGACACTTCGGCATCATCATCGAAGAAATGAGCGAGGAACATGCTCTCCAGGTCCTCCTAGCTGTTGATGCTTTCGGGCTTGAGACGGCGGTACCAATCGAAGACAGGCCCACGAAGGGTGCCAACGAATGACCGCACCATCAAGGGCTCGTTGCCAGAAATCATGCCCAAGTGGGACTTAAAGTAGATTAGATGCTGAGTGGGCGAGCCCTTCCCGTCGAATGGCGTGAAGTTGATCAGGTTGAAATTCACCGGATACGGGATCGAATCCCACTCTTTCGGGTAAGGACATGGAATGCCGGTCTTCTTTACCTCTTGAGCAGACATTAAAGCGTTAATTTTGCTCTCGAGGTCCTTCATCTTTTCGTCCTCATCTATATCCTGTTTTGGACGATTTTCGAGAGGAATAATGCGGCCACCCCCAGTATTATCATCATTGGTGGGTCCACCCCCAGCGTCATTATTTTTAGTGGGATCACCCCCAGCGTTGTGTTCATCCATATCTGAGTTGCTACCTGCTTGGTTAGCAGTGCTGCGACGGATGGACTCACCTAGCTGATTCGATAAATCTCGGATTTGTTGGTCGTGCATTTGTCTCATCTCCTGCATAGCCATTTTCACTTCGATCTTGAATGCTTCTTTCTGCTTAGCTAAAGCATCCTCAACCATTTTGGCTACTTCCTCGGTGTTGATCATAAACACCTCACGAGATTGTCCAGGACTGGATACGGTGGCTTCTGAAGCGACTGCCGAGCAAGCGTCTGACGCTTTATCGTCCGAGGATAGTCCTCTGGTCATCCTCAAATAATCTCTACGTCTAGTAGTTCCTGCATGTAGCCGAGTTAAACGATATGATATGAGGGGGTCCAAATCAGAAGGTCGGGTAGATTTCCTCTTATCAGTCACGTTGGCGATGACTACGGATTGTTCAGGCCCGACGGCTTCTAATTGAAGCCAAGACATTAGTTGGGCTATCCCCGAATTGACTCTCTTTCCTGGGGAGAAATCGGGGTTAGAAGTAATCGGAGACTTCCCCTTATCGACCATATTGATGGTGAATACTGGGAGTTCATCATCTCGATTGGCTGATCGCCTCTCGCTAAAACGCCTTGATTTGGGTTTCAATGCTTCTGCGGAGATACTCTCGAATATCAAGACCTTCCATGGAGCGGTCTTGGGGTAGCTACACGCTGATAATACTGCCCTGATTATTTTGTTACACGGGCAGTGAGAGTCCACTTCCCAGGTACTTCTTTTTCGAGATTTATTCGTACCCCCAGCCCGATAGTACAACTCATCGACGTTGCAGTCAGAGTAACCTATCGGCTATTTACATGAATTCTCAGGTATAACGCGTTTATCTGTCTGACGTGTTTTCCTCTGAGTAAACATTACCTTATTGGCGTCTGCAGGAGTCACACGTTTGGAATCACACCTTTGTGAGGGTGAAACCTTAACGGGCTCCTGGTTTTCTGCACGCACCCCCAATCGGACTATTGTAGAAATCAACTTGTTAGGAGGTTGCGTACTACCCCCAGTCTGGGTGTTTGCTTGGGGTTCCTTCAATGGTCCCAGGCGTTCCTTAACAGACGCCTTGCCTCGATCTTCGGGTAGAGAACCGAGGCGATCCTTCAGAGGGATTCTAGGTTTGGAGAGATCTACGCTGTCATAGGGTTTCACCGGAGGTGCGGGAGCAACAGGAGCGGGATTTGGAGTTGACGAAGGCTGGAAAACAGCCTCAGATGCTTTTGCCTTAGGCTCTGATTTGGCCTTTGGCATCCAAACTTGCTTAGATTTTGGTGGCTTTTTGGCCACCTTTTCCTTTTGTAACTCCTGTGTCTTCTGTACAAGGATCCTCGTCTGCGCTAGCAGTGTGCGACGCTTGTGGATACGCTCCTCAAGAGTTGAACGGGTTCGTTTGACACGAACCCATTCGTTAGTAGGTGGTTGGGAGGAGGTTCCCAAAGCTAGTCGTGGCGATAGATTAGCCACTTGGCATTTTCTGAACTCCCGATCTGCTTGGCAATGGAGTCCATCCACCTGATCCAAAGCCTTGGCGAATTGGCGCGCGAGGCGTTGGCGTTTCCTTTGACGTGCTCTCTTTGATAGAGTTAGCGCGCCTTCAGCAGTCGACTCCTTGATTGCGAAGGAGTTCAGATTTGCAGATCTGGTCTCATTGGATGCCGGTGGATCGTTGCAAGGTGTAACTGTGGTAGCGATGACGTGGAGATCGACTTCTTTGGTCTTCAGATCTGGAGACCGACGGATCTTCTGGGAGGAGTGTTGAATATCATATCTCCATGATAGTGTTTTGATGATAACAATTTATACAATGTATGTGCACTAACTTTCATATGCAGATTTTAATATCAGAATATGTACAAGTGCAAGTGGATATCAAGGCATTTTGAAGTAAAGAAAATGAAGAACAAAAGATAATGTATTTGAATTTTTTTTTCTTTACTTAGAATATTTGTACAAGCCTTGATCACACACACACGTACACACACTCAATTTTAGAACACACTAACACAGGCTTAGTGTGTTGGTTAACTATAGAAATCCCCTATGTTAACCATTAGAATAGTAGTTAAAACTTAATTATAAAAAACTTATTAGTTCTGAATATTTGATCTTAATAGTCGACTAATTAGGATAATAGTCGACTACTCCTGTATATAACTCAAATACAAGTTTCTGTCTATTTACAGTATAGTCGACTAATGTTAACAGTAGTCGACTACTGAAGAAAATCTAAGTTTTCAAGTTTGTGTCAAATTACAGTATAGTCGACTAATGATCATTATAGTCGACTACTGAGAAAATTTTCCGAAAACACAGAATCTGTCTGAACTCAGTATAGTCGACTAATGACTACAGTAGTCGACTACAAAGACAGTTTTCCAGTTTTTCAATATTTGAATATCTGACTGTTTATAGCCGTTTTTAAACGTTTTTAAAGTTTAAAAACTTGTCTTTTCAAGGGCTATAAATAGGTTATTTGTTCAGAAAAATTATATTGATTTACATACCCATAAGCTTTGATTTTTGAGCAATTTTTTCAAGTGAAAAACATTCTGATTTTCTGAAAAAGAAGAGTTTCTGAAATTGCCTATATACTTTCATCAAATTCAAATCAATTAGGCAATTTTACAGAGATTAAAAGAATCCTAAGCCACTGCTGCACTTGATTACACATTCAAGGCTTATAGGATCATTGTGTTATTACTTCAACAAGTTTTCTCTCGGATGTGAGAGGGTTAATCTCTTGGCTTAGAGATTGGTGTTCAAATTGGCAAGGTGTTTGTCAATTGGTATTGCAATTTGCAGGGACTTGCAAATTGGTCAGGTTTGCGTTTGATTTTGTAAGTTTATTCAAAATCATAGTGGAAACTCTCAAGTGGGATTTGCTTGGGGACTAGATATACACCGGTTTGGTGGAACCAGTATAAAATCCTTGTGTTTGTGTTTGCAAATTTCTGAGATTGCCATTTTTCTTTGCAATTTATTATCTACTTTGCAATAATTTTAAAAGAACACTATTCACCCCCCTCTAGTGTTCTAGTGTATCTATTTCAGATCCTACAAGGAGGAGATCTTCCTGCGCTTATGAGGAGGAGCAGATCTGGAGGAGGAGGAGGAGATGTACTCTTCAAATTTCTGCTGGTCGAATTCGTATTCGACCTCTTCGAACACCGGGATCTTGATCGTCAGCTGCGTCACGACAGCCTCTGCAGCGAGGCTGTTGGCTCCTACTGTGGTCGCCAGTTTGTTTACGGTGAAAATTGTTTGATTCATTGCGGTGTTCATTACAGACTTTAGACATTTACAACGAATACAAAAATCAGTCTTTTTATAAGACTTTTACACAATGAAAACAAAAAAAATTACAATTCTCTTCAAACAAACACAACAAGTGTTTATCGCCCGCTGCTTGCGTGGGATCTTGATTTGTAACGGGGACGCGTTAGTCCGTGGACCACCGAACGATCAATATTTGGACAGAGTTTCGTCTATCCGCGAAGGGATCGAGAAACCGTAGTTCTTATCTCGGCGAAGCGAGATAATCACTCTTCTTAAGATTACCGCAATGGGATAATCCTAAGGAACGAACCGGGATGCAGATCTAACTCCTCCTCCTCTTTGAAATCTGTGCACTTTAAGTCTTCAGTTCAGCAGGGCTTCGCCGAGACACGAGAATTCTAGATCTGTTCGTTTCCGCCGTAACTTCTTCGTCCGAACTCAGATTCGAGTGATTCAAAGTATGTTGGAAAGCCGACGAGGAGATCTACAAGCTCCGATGATTGGATCATTGTGGAGTCAACTAGGACACGAGGGGCATTACGCCTTTTGTAAGCAACGCGGGGCTCCCGATCAATTCGTATCCTCGTTATTCTGAAACTCCGTTGCTTCACGTAGTTCGTCGATTCACTTCAAGCATTTGTCAACGTCAATCAAGCTTCTATGACTTAGATAGTGACGTTCATCGTTTTTTCTTAGCTCTGAGCTGTTCGTGGAGACCTATAGGTAATTTTCGATGCCTACAGTTGCGTGTGGAGATTTTAGATCTGGTGAAGCTTCTTCAGATTTTGGATTATGTCGGATGTTTGGTTGCCCAGTATTTGGTCACATCAAGGATGTGAGATTTGATCCGATAGTACATTTGGGATTCAGAGGCTCGTTTGGTTATCAGTTGGGAGACTCTTATTTTATTGTGAGTAAGTATGTCACATTTGACTCTCGGCAGGTGGACAGTGTTGATCAGATTATTAGGATATCATAGCTGGTGGAGGATGATGCTACTCCACATTGGGTGGAGATTACTCCACATACTCCAGATCATACTGCATTGTTTGAGATTCTAGCTGAGGTAACATAGTTTGGGGATCATTTGGATTTGGATGCAGATGATGAGTTGGTTGATTCGAGTGCAGCTGGTGGACATAGTTTAGATTTGGATATGGCCATTGATTCACCTCAGGTGAAAGTGTTTGGTTTGTTTTACTTTGGGGCCATTGAGAGAGCTATCAGCCACAGATTTGTTGGTGAAGATTTGAGAACTCTTCTATTGGATTGAGGGTCTTTGGAGGTCATTTGGTGAACTACGTGAATGCTTGATTCCTTGGGCAAGAGGATACGTAGGCAGTCATTTATGATGTAGCCAGTTTGGTGAGTTGATACCGACATTTGGAGTTTGTTCGTATTCTTATTTGGGTTCTCGACTTGTTGTGGATTGAGTCCGTTGTCATGGATTTGTTCCACTTCGTACTAGACACAACAAGTGAGACGTTTTGTTGGTATTAGTATCAACTCAGTTTTGGAAAAAATTTACCGAGATGGAGAATTGTTGGATAGCAAGTTTTTAATATGTTTCCTAATTTGTTTTGATAACAGGTTATTGGGATTCCTAATCTATTTTGGTAACAAGATTTCAAATCTGTTTTGATAACAGGTTATTAGGATTTCTAATCTGTTTTGATAACAGGTTATTAGGATTTCTAATCTGTTTTGTTTTTGGTTTTAGAATTCCTAGTATGTTTTGGTTTTAGAATTTCTATATATATGGAACGATTAGAAGAGAGAATTGAGCAGCGAATATGATATTTGAAGCACAGAAAAGAGATATTTTCTGAGCTATTGGTTAGAGTTTTATTTAGAGAGAATTAGAGATTTGTTGGTGAGATTAATTAGTGAGATTAATTAGCGAGTTTGAGTGATTTGTAATCTCAGTTTGTACTATTCTTCTCTATTAGTAAATACACCATCATCTTCTTGCCCTGTGGACGTAGAAAACTTGCTGAACCATATTAAAATTGGTTGTTTGTGTTTGTGCCTTTATTTTGCATTGTTTGGCCTTCTCTCGGCGTTTGTTTGATTTGGTCTCTCGAAGCACATCGATTTTGTTTTGGCTTCCGCCTCGCACAACATCACAAACACAGATATTTACATGGTACAGCAATTTGCCTACGTCCACCGGGGTGACACAAATAATTTCTTATTTAACCATAAGAAATTACAAACTTTCAAGGAGAAGATCTCAAACTTGAGATTTCTCAAATGAATGCTAATCTACACTGTAGCTACAGTGTAGATCTCTCTTAACTTCCCTCTTTAATTCCTCAACTCCCCCCTCTTTAATTCCTGAAAGCTGGGACAAATATGAGCTCAAAATCACAGAGGGAAAATAAAATCCTACCGCCGCTAGAACGCTGCTCTTCTCTATCTGCTCCACTCAAAAGGGAACTCGTGAACATGGTTTCCCTTTTATAGGGAAACCCTAGGGCAAGCTCCAGGTAGAGCCAACTGGTCTCCACCAAAGGCGACGAATCAGGCAAGCTCCGCACCTCGCCCAATGCGGGCGAGCCTCCTCGCCCTACACGTGAGCTCCCACGCCCCATTGATCTTTAGGCGAGCTCCAGGGGGTTCATCAATAGGCAAGCTCAATCTCCTTTGGCGAGCTCGAACCACCCCACCCGTAGGCGAGCTCCACACAGGCGACCCCCTCGCTTGAGCTCCTCGCCTCAGGCGAGCTCTGACTCATCAGGTCCGTTCTTCTTTAATTCTCCACATCGTCCATCATTTGATAAACCTCAAATTTGAACGAACACCAGAAGAACACCGCGAATGCTAACTAGGCCAAACCAGCTACACCATTATACTATGGTTGCCTACGTACCCTCTGACCGGGATCAAGCTAATTGTAGTTCTGCCAAATGGCTGCCAATGACCTCAACATTCATGAATGTATAATAATTTTTGATAATGATCAAACTTGTTGCTCGGAACCACCTTTGTGAGCATATCCGTCGGATTATCCTTCGTATGGACCTTCACTATCTCCACATCTGCATCTTCAAGAATATCCCAAACGAAGTGATAACGAACGTCAATTTGCTTCATCCTCACATGAAAAACCTGATTCTTCGCCAAATAGATAGCAGTCATGCTATCACAATAAATAGTGATGGACCGCTGTGATATACCAAGTTCCTCCAAAAGTCCTTGAAGCCAAATCGCCTCCTTAACAGCCTCCATAATTGCCATATACTCTGCATATATCATAGATAAAACCACCGTAGATTGCAAGGTGCATCTCCACCATACCGGCGCACGGGTCAAAGTGAACACATATCCCGTGGTAGATCGACGCTTATCCAAATCTACAGCATAATCTGAATCAACATAACCAATGCACAACTGCACATCTCTAGTGTCCCGCTCATAAACCAAACCAACATTAAGCATATCTTGAATGTACCTCAAAATCCATCTCACGGCATCCCAATGATACACTCATGGATCGTGCATGTATCTCGAGACCATGCTCATCGCCTGTGATAAATATGACCTCATACATACCATCACGTACATCAAGCTTCTAACCGCGTTCACATATAAAGTTTTCGACATTAACTCTCTATCTTCAACTGTCTTCAGAGAAATGTCAGCTGAAATCTTTAAATAGGCTCCCAAATGTACACTAACTGGCTTCGTTTTTATGCTAACATTAAATCGATGTAGAACCTTTTTCAGATAAGCCACCTGTGTCAAACAAATTCTACCATTCTCTTTATCTCTACTGATCTCCATCCCTAAAATATGCTTAGCCTCACCTAAATCCTTCATCTCGAATTCATTTGAAAACTGTGTCTTCAACTCATCTATAGCGGATCTGAAAATAGAAGCAACCAACATGTCATCACATAAATTAATAAATAAATATATGCACCTCCTTTTAACTTGCGATAATACACACAATAATCAAACTGACTCCGAGTATACGAATGACCAATCATAAATCCATCGAATTTCATATATCACTATCGAGGAGACTACTTCAAACCATATATTGATTTCTTTAACCTACAAACCAATTTATCCTTCCATACAGCTCAGAATCCCAATGGTCAAGTCATATAATTTTCTTTATTAAGTTCGTCATCAAGAAATGTCATCTTCATGTCCAACTGATCTAACTCTAAATCATATTGTGCCATCAAAGCTAGAAAAATCTGAATCGAAGTGTGCTTCACTACCAGAGAGAAAACTTCATTGTAGTTAATATCTTCCTCCTGTACATAGCCTTTCGCAACCAACCTAGCTTTGAACCTCATTGGAGTACCTTCAATGCCCTCCTTCTTCGTGTATACTCACTTGCAACCAATCACCTACCGTCCCTTTAGAAGCTCAACAAACTCTCATATATCGTTCTTGTGAAGAGACTCCATCTCCTCCTGCATAGCCACCCACCATGAGTCAGCCTCCGAACTTTGCTCGGCCTCTCTGAATGTAGTAGGTACCATCTCATCGATACTCTCCACTAGAGGTGCATACACAGCTACTGTGTCTGTATACCGTACTGGCATCCGTATTGTTGAATATCATATCTCCATGATAGTGTTTTGATGATAACAATTTATACAATGTGTGTGCACTAACTCTTATATGCAGATTTCAATATCAGAATATGTGGAAAGTGCATGTTGACTTCAAGGCATTTTTGAAGTGAAGAAAATGAAGAACAAAAGAGTTAATGTATTTTACAAACTTAATTATAAAAACTCTCTATATCTGAATTTTTACTCTTAATAGTCGACTAATTAGAATAGTAGTCGACTACTCTTGTATTAAACTCAAATACATGTTTCTGTCAATTTACAGTATAGTCGACTAATTCTGATTATAGTCGACTACTCATGTGTTTGACAGAAATATAAGTTTCTGATATTTTACAGTATAGTCGACTAATGTTAACAGTAGTCGACTACTGAAGAAAATCTCAGTTTTTAAGTTTCTGTCAAATTACAGTATAGTCGACTAATGATCATTATAGTCGACTACTGAGAGAATTTCCCGAAAACAGAGTTTGTCTGAACTCAGTGTAGTCGACTAATGACTACAGTAGTCGACTACAAAGACAGTTTTCCAGTTTTTCAATATTTGAATATCTGACTGTTTATAGCCGTTTTTTAAACGTTTTTAAACTTTAAAAAGTTGTCTTTTCAAGGGCTATATATATATTACTTGTTCAGAAAAATAAAATATATATATAGACCCATAAGCTTTGATTCTTGTGTAATTTCCCAAGTGAAAAACATTCTGATTTTCTGAAAAAGAAGAGTTTCTGAAATTGCCTATATACTTTCATCAAATACAAATCAATTAGGCAATTTTACAGAGATTAAAAGAATCCTAAGCCACTGCTGCACTTCATTACACATTCAAGGCTTATAGGATCATTGTGTTATTACTTCAACAAAGTTTTCTCTCGGTTGTGAGAGGGTTAATCTCTTGGTTTAGAGATTGGTGTTCAAATTGGCAAGGAGTTTGTCAATTGGTATTGCAATTTGCAGGGACTTGCAAATTGGTCAGGTTTGAGTTTGATTTTGTAAGTTTATTCAAAATCATAGTGGAAACTCTCAAGTGGGATTTTCTTGGGGACTGGATGTACACCGGTTTGGTGGAACCAGTATAAAATCCTTGTGTTTGTGTTTGCAAATTTCTGAGATTGCCATTTTTCTTTGCAATTTATTATCTACTTTGCAATAATTTTAAAAGAACACTATTCACCCCCCTCTAGTGTTCTAGTGTATCTATTTCAGATCCTACATTTGGTATCAGAGCAAGGTGAAAGATGGCATCATCAAATACATCACAATTCAAGGAAGGTCACTCTACAAATCATCCTCCATTGTTCGATGGTTTGAACTACAACTATTGGAAGTGCCGAATGAAGATTTACCTTCAATCAATTGGCTACGAACTTTGGAACGTCGTGGAAACAAAATATGAGAAGCCAACAACTCCTTTCACGGAATGGACTACATCTCAAAGGAAAAATGCAAATTTGGATTCTAAAGCAATGAATGCCTTATTTTGTGCACTTGACAAGAATGAGTTCAATAGGGTGTCAACGGCCACATCCGCATATGATATTTGGCACACACTCGAGGTAACACATGAAGGTACAAATAAAGTTAAAGAATCTAAAATTTCTGTTCTTGTGCACAGATTTGAATTATTCAAGATGAAGGAAAATGAGACTATTGGAGAAATGTTCACAAGATTCACCGACATCACAAATTCTCTTATTGGTCTTGGAAAAACATATACTCAAGTGGAGATGGTAAGAAAGATACTTCGTTCACTAACTCCACAATGGGAAAAGAAAGTAACAGCAATTGAAGAAGCTAATGATTTGTCAACTCTTACAGTTGAAAATCTTATTGGTAATCTTATGGCATATGAAGTACAACTTGAAGATAGGAAGAATGATGAAGAATCTAAGAACAAGAAAGTTCTTACATTCAATACTACTTCCGATAAAGAAGATTCAGATGATGATAATGAAGAAATGGGCATGTTTGCACGAAAATTTCGAAAATTCATAAAAAATGTAATTTTAAATTTAAGAATTCAAATTCAACTAACCCTCTTTGTTTTAAGTGTAATAAACCAGGGCATATGAAGAAAGATTGTCCACTGTTGAAGAATAAGCAAAAATCAAGTTATTTCAACAACTTCAATAATATACAAAATAACAAGAAAAGGAAAGCAATGGCAGTCACTTGGGATGATAGTGATGAGTCATCCTCAGATGAAGATATTGAAGAAAAGGAAAGTGCACACATGTGCTTCATGGCATATGATGAAGTAAGTGAAAATGAAGAACTTTTAGATGCATTTAATGAATTATATGAAACTTTTGTTAGATTAAAAACTTCACATAATTTTCTTAAAGGTGAAATTAAAAGATTACTTGAAGAAATTTCTGATTTAAATTCTTCTACTTTTTCCAATTCTCAAATAATTGTTTTGAAAGAAGAAAATTTTTCCTTACTTAAAGAAAATGAATGCTTGTCTAATGAAAATAAATATTTAAAATCAGAATGTAATGATTTAAATATTCGTATTAACAAGTTAGAAAAAGATATTTCTTCTTTTAAATCAAGATATGAAGATATATGTCTAAATGTAAGCAAATTTAATAAAGGTAAAGAAAATCTCAATAATATTCTTTCATTTCAAAGAGAATCACAAAAGACAAAAGGATTAGGTTTTCAATTTAATAAAAATAAATCAAAGAATACAATTTTTGTAAAACCTACTCATGTCTTGTATGATTATAAAACTGAAAACATGTACAAAAAGAAATCAAAATTTTTTTCTATATGGGTTCCAAAAGAATTATCTTCTTTACATAAGAATTTTTATATTTCTGATTTTATTAAAGATATTTGTTTATCACCTAATTATTTAGGCAAATCAAACTCTTCATGGGTTTGGTTTCCTAAAGGCTAATTCTAAGGACCCAACAGAGTATGGGTACCAAAATGTAAATGTTTATTATTTTAGGTACCCAAGAAAGATAGGTGGATTTTGGATAGTGGTTGCTCCAAACATATGACTGGAAACATACAATTGTTGTCATCTTTTCAAAATAAGGATGGTGGTACCGTTACTTTTGGAGATAACAACAAAGGAAAAGTCATCGGTATTGGATCTGTCGGTAATCCAAACAAACCTATCATTGATAATGTTTTATTAGTTAATGGTCTTAAACATAACTTACTAAGTATTAGTCAACTATGTGATAAAGGTTTTAAAATTGTTTTTGAAAAAGAATCATGCTTAATTTATGATATTGATTTAATAACAATTATTTTTAAAGGTTATAGAAAGAATAACATATATGTGTTATCTATGAATAATATTTCAAATGAACATTGTCTTATTGCATCATCTAATGATTCTATTTTATGGCATAAATGTTTTGGACATGTTAATTTTAAATATATGTCTAAGATTTCTAAAAATGATTTAGTAAATGGTTTGCCTAAGATGTCATTTAAAAATAATTTTTGTGATGTTTGTCAACAAGGAAAAATGCACAAATCTTCTTTTAAATCTAAAAATATAATATCTACAAATAGACCATTAGAATTAATTCATATAGATCTTTTTGGTCCATCAAGAGTTGCATCTTTAAATGGAAGTAGATATGCATTTGTTCTTGTTGATGATTTTTCTAGATTTACATGGGTAATTTTTCTTAAAAATAAAAATGATGCTTTTAATGAATTTTCTATATTTTGCAAAAGAATTCAAAATCAAAAATCTACCTCTATTATCTCTATTCGTAGTGATCATGGAGGTGAATTTGAAAATGAACTATTTACAAATTATTGTGACAAACATGGTATATCACATACCTTTTCTTTTCCTCGCGCTGCTCCACAAAACGGAGTTGTAGAAAGGAAAAATAGAACTTTACAAGAATGTGCTAGAACCATGTTATGTGATAGTAATTTACCTAAGTATTTTTGGGCAGAAGCTGTATCAATAGCTTGTTATGTTTTAAATAGAGTTTTATTAAGACCTATTTTAAAGAAAACTTCTTATGAATTATTTTATAACAAAATTCCTAAAGTATCTTACTTTAAAGTTTTTGGTTGTAAATGTTTTATTTTAAACACAAAAGATAACTTAGATAAATTTGATTCTAAATCTGATGAAGGAATTTTTGTTGGATATTCTAATCATAGTAAAGCATATAGAATATATAACAAAAGAACACTAGTTATTGAAGAATCTTTACATGTTTCTTTTGATGAAAATTTTTCAAAAACACATACAATTCTAAATAATGATGATGATGTAATTGATACTATACATGATACTCCTATGATAGATATTACAAAAGACGATAATCTACAAAATGATTTACCTAAAGATTTTGTAGAAGTTAAAAAGCATCCACATGATTTAGTTATAGGAAATATTTCTGACAAAGTAACTACTAGATCATATTTTAATTTAATTGCTCATAATGCTTTTATCTCAACTATTGAACCTAAAAATATAAAAGAAGCACTTCTTGATGATTCATGGATAATTGCTATGCAAGATGAACTTAATCAATTTACAAGAAACAATATTTGGGATCTTATACCTAGACCTCAAAATAAATCTATTATTGGAACAAAATGGATTTTTAGAAACAAATTAGATGAATTTGGTCAAGTTGTTAGAAACAAAGCTAGATTAGTTGCTCAAGGTTATAATCAAGAAGAAGGAATTGATTATGATGAAACTTATGCACCTGTTGCACGATTAGAATCAATTAGAATTTTACTTGCATTTGCATGTTTTATGAATTTTAAATTATATCAAATGGATGTTAAAAGTGCTTTTCTAAATGGTTTTATAAATGAAGAAGTTTTTGTAGAACAACCTCCAGGTTTTGAACATGAAAGTTTTTCAAATCATGTCTTTAAACTTAAGAAAGCTTTATATGGTCTTAAACAAGCACCTCGTGCTTGGTATGATAGATTAAAGAAGTTTCTTTTAACTTCAGGTTTTGAAATTGGAAAAGTAGATTCAACTTTATTTATTAAGAAAATAAACAAAGATATTTTAATAATTCAAATTTATGTAGATGATATTATTTTTGGTTCTACTAACAACAATCTTTGTTAAGAATTTGCTAAGAATATGCAGGATGAATTTGAAATGAGTCACATGGGTGAACTGAATTTCTTCCTTGGACTACAAATTACACAATTAAAAGAAGGAATATTCATCAATCAAAGCAAGTATGCAAAAGATTTACTCAAACGATTTGGGTTGGAGAATTCATCAAGCAAACCAACTCCAATGAGCACTACTACATCTCTTGACAAAGATGAAAATGGTAAGAATGTTGATCAAAAGCTCTATCGAGGTATGATTGGATCACTTCTTTACATTACTGCAAGTAGACCTGATATAATGTTTAGTGTATGTTTATGTGCAAGATTTCAATCTAATCCTAAAGAATCTCATCTTAAAGCAGTAAAAAGAATTTTTAGATATATTAAAAATACTACAAATTATGGTTTATTTTATCCTAAACATAGTTCTTTTGATTTAATATCATATAGTGATGCTGGTTTTGCTGGATGTAAATCTGATAGAAAAAGTACAAGTGGAACATGTCATTTCTTAGGACATTCACTTGTATCTTGGTTTAGTAAAAAGCAAAATTCAGTGTCTTTATCAACAACTGAAGCTGAATATATTGCTGCAAGCCTTGCATGTGCACAAATATTATGGATGAAACAAACTCTAACTGATTATGGCATAAATTGTCCCATATCATCTATTATGTGTGATAATTCTAGTGTAATTAATTTATCCAAAAATCCTATTCAACACTCACGTACAAAACATATTGACATTAGACATCATTTTTTACGTGATCATGTACTTAAAGGTGACATATCATTAGAATTTATACCTACAGATAAACAAATTGCAGATATATTAACAAAACCCCTAAAAGAAGAAATTTATGTTAAATTAAGAAGGGAATTAGGTATATGTTCTTTTGAAGATTTAAATTAATTTTAAAAAATAAACAAATATACATTTATACTATATTTAGTCGACTAATTTGTCTTATAGTCGACTACATGCACAAGCAATACATATATTTTTTCTAAAAATTACAGTGTAGTCGACTACTTACCTTTATAGTCGACTACTCAATGTAAAATCCTAAAAATAATCTTTCTGTTGATTACAGTGTAGTCGACTATTTCACATATTGGTCGACTACTCTGAGTTCAAATCTTAAAATTAACTTTCTGTCGATTACAGTGTAGTCGACTACTTTGACTATTAGTCGACTACTAATTCTGAACCTTCAGTTTTTTTTAAGAAAAGTGGATATTTTCTGTTTTTAACCCAAAATCCAATAACCATACCCGTTTCACTTAAGTAAAATCTATCTCAACCATTCATTTTTTCCCTCAATCAATCCTAACCATACATTTAAGATCAAATCTCAACCCTACACTTAATTAACAATCAAATCTAAACCATACATAATGTTTTATTCTTTAATGAAAATGTAAAATACAAAAACCTCTCTCTCTAACTTCCCCCAAAACCGAAACCCCATCTTCCACTGCAGTTTCATCGTTTCCAGGTTAGGGCATCCTCTCTTTTCTCATTTTTTCTTCAAATCTCTCAAAATTGTCAAGTCTGTCAAGCATCCAGGCTATATAGTCGACTAATCCAGGCTATAGTCGACTATTCTAGGGTTTCTACAGTTTAGGGTATTATTCTAAACTTGCTCTTTTACTCTTTTGTTATTGATCTAGTTCATCATGTCTAGATCTAAGAAGGCCAAGCAAACTCATAGTTCTGTTAATGATGAAATCATTGTTTATTTAAGAAGTCCTGAATTATTGGAAGAATTTAATAGACTATCATCTTTGGAAATTCTTCCAGGACGATTTGTGAAGTTCGATGATTTCATTCCATAGAACTTTAATTCTTATTTTGAAAATGTGGGCTTGCTTGAATTATTTTCTGCTGAAAATAGGAAACCATCATACCCATTTCTTGTGCAACTGTTCTATACCAATATAGAACGTGTGGGTACAATTGGTGGTTCTGAAAAAATTAAAACCCTTGTTAAAGGAATGGAGATTGAATTAACTATTAAAACAATTGGTAAAATATTCAATATTCCTTATCAAGGAGTTTCTCTTAGCTCTGTTAGGATGAATGATTCAGATTTGTTATCCAATCACATATTTCTTCCTGGACATGGAAAACCTTTGAATAATTCTAACAAACTTCGTCCAATTCCTAGGTTCATTGCTCGTATCCTAGCCTATAACTTGTTTCCAAAAACTGGAAGTTTTCATTTTATTTCCCTAGAATTAGCAAAAGCTATATATGCTATTATGGGAAATATTCAAGTTAATTGGGCTGAGGTTTATTTTGATAATTTTCTGACAATTCATAGAGGATTTCTTCCTTATAGTGCATTCTTGACTAAGATCTTTGACAAATACCATGTTGATCTCAAATCTGAAAAATCTGTTGTCCGTTCAATTGAATTTTTTGATTCAAATGCCCTAACAAGGATGAAATTGACAAATTTTGAAATACAAGATCAAAGTCCTCAAAATGAACCTGTTCAAAATGAACCTGAACTTCAACAAGAAGATATTCATCAATCTTCAACTCAAGCAGGAGCTTCTTCAAGTCAACCACCACCATTTCCTAAAGAACCATCTTGTTTTTCAGACGTGCAATACAACACTTTAAGTGCACGTATTCTAGAACTTGAAACTGGTCAAAGAGCTCTCTATGCACAAAACTCTTACATTATTAGTAATCAAGAAGACTTAATCAAGAAGTTTGAAGACTTGGACTCAAAGCTCAATACATATTTTCAAGGACAGCAACCTCCTCCAGCACCTTAAGATGTTTGAATGCTTAATGTCAAAACAATTATGTTATTATGTTTAAGTTTCTAAAACTATGTGGTTGTGTTTTATTAGAACTTATGTAATATGTTTCTTATTTTGCTACTATGACACTTATATTAGTTGTGTGTTTATTATTATTATTGATGATAATGTTTGGTTAGATAATACATGTGCTATATATCTTAAACAGATCATGGTGATGAACATTGTGGAACTTTTGATCTTTATGGCAAGTCTTTGCCTACCTATTTGGATGGGTGAAGTTATAGATTATGTTCATAACCTAGATGATTTGTTTGAAGTTTTAGCTCATGTAGAAGAAATTATGTTATGTTTAGCTTCCTCTTTTTGTTGATAACAAAGGGGGAGAAATAGTTATGTTGCGTATTTATGTTACGTAATTGTACTGCAATAGACTTATTTTGCATATATGCAGGGGGAGTAAGTATTATATGCAGGGGGAGTATTTGATTATGTTTTTAACCTGTTTTTTAAAATACTTACCTTGACATAAATTATTTGTTATCATCAAAAAGGGGGAGAATGTTGAATATCATATCTCCATGATAGTGTTTTGATGATAACAATTTATACAATGTGTATGCACTAACTCTTATATGCAGATTTCAATATCAGAATATGTGGAAAGTGCATGTTGACTTCAAGGCATTTTTAAAGTGAAGAAAATGAAGAACAAAAGAGTTAATGTATTTTACATTTTCTTTACTTAGAATATTTGTACAAGCCTTAAACACACACACGCACACACACAATTTTAGAACACACTAACACAGGCTTAGTGTGTTGGTTAACTATAGAAATCTCCTATGTTAACCATTAGAATAATAGTTAAAACTTAATTATAAAAACTCTCTATATCTGAATTTTTACTCTTAATAGTCGACTAATTAGAATAGTAGTCGACTACTCTTGTATTAAACTCAAATACATGTTTCTGTCAATTTACAGTATAGTCGACTAATTCTGATTATAGTCGACTACTCATGTGTTTGACAGAAATATAAGTTTCTGATATTTTACAGTATAGTCGACTAATGTTAACAGTAGTCGACTACTGAAGAAAATCTCAGTTTTCAAGTTTCTGTCAAATTACAGTATAGTCGACTAATGATCATTATAGTCGACTACTGAGAGAATTTCCCAAAAACAGAGTCTGTCTGAACTCAGTGTAGTCGACTAATGACTACAGTAGTCGACTACAAAGACAGTTTTCCAGTTTTTCAATATTTGAATATCTGACTGTTTATAGCCGTTTTTTAAACGTTTTTAAACTTTAAAAAGTTGTCTTTTCAAGGGCTATATATATATTACTTGTTCAGAAAAATAAAATATATATATAAACCCATAAGCTTTGATTCTTGTGTAATTTCCCAAGTGAAAAACATTCTGATTTTCTGAAAAAGAAGAGTTTCTGAAATTGCCTATATACTTTCATCAAATACAAATCAATTAGGTAATTTTACAGAGATTAAAAGAATCCTAAGCCACTGCTGCACTTCATTACACATTCAAGGCTTATAGGATCATTGTGTTATTACTTCAACAAAGTTCTCTCTCGGTTGTGAGAGGGTTAATCTCTTGGCTTAGAGATTGGTGTTCAAATTGGCAAGGAGTTTGTCAATTGGTATTGCAATTTGCAGGGACTTACAAATTGGTCAGGTTTGAGTTTGATTTTGTAAGTTTATTCAAAATCATAGCGGAAACTCTCAAGTGGGATTTGCTTGGGGACTGGATGTACACCGGTTTGGTGGAACCAGTATAAAATCCTTGTGTTTGTGTTTGCAAATTTCTGAGATTGCCATTTTTCTTTGCAATTTATTATCTACTTTGCAATAATTTTAAAAGAACACTATTCATCCCCCTCTAGTGTTCTAGTGTATCTATTTCAGATCCTACACGTATGTCTCTCCTCTGTCTATGAACCACAATCGAATCCTAAACCTGAGTTGTCGGTTCCTAGTCCTTTTCATCTATACTTGTATCCTCCACGTCATCACCGTGCTCGTCTAACATCACCTCAGTCGGCACTCTAATGAATACTGTACCATCTAGACTATGTGGAGCTGTATCGATCTCCACTAACTATGATATCTCCTTTGTCGGGTCTCTCTCCATCTGATAAGAGCTGAGAAGCTTTAAGATAGAAGCCTCATCGAATATGATGTTCCTACTCATCACAATCTTCCTATCAAATAGATCTCATAGCTTGTATCCCTTAATACCACGCTTGAATCCTATAAATATGGTTTTCCTAGCTCGAGGTTCTAATTTATATATTCTGACATGATAAAATGCAAGGCACCCAAATACCTTGAGCTGGTCATAGTCATGTACTGGCTCTCCCGACCACATCTCCATAAGGGTCTTCTCCTCAATCGCAGATGAAGGTAGCATGTTAATGAGGTAGCTCGCATATGATAGTGCCTCAGCCCAAAGATTTTCTCCAAAAAACTCTACGACAATAAGCATCGGACATTCTCCAATAAAGACCGATTCAGCCTCTCTATTACCCCATTCTGTTGTAGTGTATGACTCACTGTGAAGTATCTCCCTATGCCCTTGTGTCGACATAGCTGCTGAAAGGGGTCAGAATTATACTCACCACCGTTATTGGATTGCAATGTCTTGATCTTTCTTCCAGTTTGTAGTTCCAATCTCTTGCTCCACTCCATAAATATATCTAGGACTTCGCTCTTCTTTATCATGGTGTACACCCAACAACGCCTAGAATAGTCATTTATGAACGTGACGAACCAACATCGACCACGAAGTGATGCAGTCTTGGTAGGATCCCAAATATTTGTGTGCATGTAGTCCAGGATGCCCCTCGTTCTATGGATGACTGTTCCGAACTTTACCTTCGTCTTCTTGCCAAGTACACAATGCTCACAGAACTCTATATTTCCACTCTTGACTCTCTTCAATAGCCCTTGCTTACATAACGCCTGCAGTGACTTCTCTCATATATACCCTAGCATGTAGTATCAAAGTCTGCTCATGGCCACATCTGAAATAACTAAAGCTACCTGGCCAACCTCGGTGCTCCCCTTCAGATAATATAAGTTCCAATTGCAGACTTCCTTTATCACCACCAAAGATCTCTTAGTAACCTTTGCTACAGCATCCTTAAATATCACATTGAATCCCTTCGTCTCCAAAGTCCCAACAGAAATAAGATTCTTCTTCAGCTGAGAAATGAATCTTACATCATTCAACTCACGAACTACTCCATCATGCATCTGAATTCTGATGGTACCTATCCCACAAATACCACAGGACTGATTATTTCTCATGGCTACAACACCCCTATCGACTTTCTCAAATGATACAAACCAATCTCGCCTAGGGGTCACATGATAGATAGCGTCAGAATCTAACATCTAATTTGATGCATCCAAATAGTTTACCTCTGGAGTAATCAAAAGAGAAAAGCTTGAATCATCTGAATCATCGCCTCTCTCAACGTTCACCTCATTGGCCTTCTGTTCCTTCTTTTTTCCATTCTCCTTCTCCTTAAGCTTCGAGCAGTCTCTCTTCTAATGCCTATGTTCCTTATAGAATGCACACTGGTTCTTAGCTAACTGGTGATAGCCTCTAGACTTTGACCTGCCTCTATTGTCACCTCTCGGATATGGGCTTCTACCTCTTATCGCCAAGGCCTCTCCTGAAGTACTAGAACAAAAAGTTTCTTTGTCTTTCTCCCTTAAATCATAGTTAGTCAAAGCATTAGTAACTTCAATATACGTGATGGAATATCACCCGTTCAACAAAGTAAGCACGAAGGTATCATACTCCTCATCCGGTAAGGAGCCCAAAAGAATAATAACCTTATACTCATCCGTGATTTTCTCATCCATGTTTGCCAAGTCCAACAATAACTTCGTATAGTTGTTCACGTGAACTGCTAGTGAGGTGCCACTGGACATCTGAAATATGAACAATCTTCACAGCAAATGTAAACGGTTCTCAACACTCTTCGTAAGATACTTATTGTTGAGAATTTTTCACATCTTCATTGCAGATATTACCCCAATCATATCATACTTCAGCTCTTATTCCAAACAAGACCTGATCACCCTACAAGCATTCCTATTCATCTTTTGTCGTACCGCCTCTTTATATTTTGGTGGCCTCTCATGGACCATGATGGCCTCCTTCAAATTCTGAGCATTGAACACATCCTGTACATCTCTCATCCACAAACCAAAGTTGATTTTACTGTCATATTTCACCATACTAATCTTAGTGTTCTGAAAACCAACTTGAACTGTACCCGACATAGTCTTGTTGCTTTCTCCAATTACTTCTCCCATACTCACAACCTCCGAATTGTAAAGAAAGATCCAAACTTTAATAGAATTAAGAATATACCCAACTAAACACTAAATCGGCTTCCAAATTGGTCTCCTAACCACAGAAGGAAAGCAAGATCACCATGACACTCCTCAACGCTATCTCCACCGAAGCCTAGTACCCCAAGAAACTAGTTTCCAAATTGAATATTCCTCCACCCAATGCCAAAACCCTAGATCTTAAATCTGGAGCTCTGATACCAATTGTTGAGCGCTTTTGCGGAAGCGTGCTCGCACACCAACCAAATCTGTGAGGCACGAGAGAAGAGAAATAAACCTAACACGGTCATAATCCAATTAAATATGACAAGTCAATCACAAACACAAATATTTAGGTGGTTCGGTAATTTTCCTATGTCCAGGGGAGCGGCACAAATAATTTCTTATTTAACCACAAGAAATTATAAACTTTCAATGAGAAGATCTTAAACTCGAGACCTCTCAAATGAATGCTAATCTACACTGTAGCTACAGTGTAGATCTCTCTTAACTCCCCTCTTTAATTCCTCAACTCCCCCTCTTTAATTCCTCAGAGTTGGGACAAATGGGAGCTCAAAATCGCAGAGGGAAAATAAAATCCCGCCGCCGCTAGAACGCTGCTCTTCTCTATCTGTTCCGCTCAAAAGGGAACTCGTGAATAAGGTTTCCCTTTTATAGGGAAACCCTAGGGCAAACTCGACCTGGAGCCAACTGGTCTCCACCAAAGGCGACGAATCAGGCGAGCTCCGCACCTCGCCTGACGCAGGCGAGCCTCCTCGCCCTACACGCGAGCTCCCATGCCCCATCGATCTCCAGGCGAGCTCCAGCGGGTTCAACAAGCGAGCTCGATCACCTTTGGCGAGCTCCACACAGGCGACCCCCCTCGCCTGAGCTCCTCGCCTCAGGCCAGCTCTGACTCATCAGGTCCGTTCTTCTTCACAACAAGCTATACCTTCACAATTATGTTGTAAACATTACTTTCAAAGTCTTTACCATTAAACTAAGCGGCAACCTCTGCCTCTAAACAAACACAAATCACCATCAGTACTCTTATCCTGTGACATTTATTTATGTATTTATTTAGTCCGTTCTGTACTGTTTTCTTTATATTTGCCTGGCCCGCTGAAAGCTATCTGTAAACTGGGCCGGGTGATTAATTTGGGCCTACTAACTATTAATCATTTGTTGAGGGTCTTGCCAGCTAACGAACGGACCCACAGCCACCAGCCTTAAATAGAAAAAGAAAGAGAGTCGTAACTTTTAACTTTTTCTTCGGGCTTCTTGCATTTATATCCACCTAATCTGTATTTTGAAAATTATCATCTACATCTAAATATTTGCCTATTTACCCTCAAATTCTACCACATTAAGCTTTAGTTAAGGATATCTCCAATGATATTCATTATTTTTTTCTATTACCTGCTTAGCGGGAATTTCATTTTGGAAGCATTTTAGCTTAATATTGTTGCGTTGGAGGGCAACTTAGCAAATATCAATATTTATAAAATATATAGAAACCATTTCTTTTTGGTTTATTTGCATGTATACCACTGTATCATGAGTATTTGCAAAACTACCTCTCAAATCATCAATTTTAGGAAAATTAATTATGAAGGGTAGCTTTGCAAATACAGAGATTTGGATGATATTTTCAAAAATACCTACAATGCAAGAGGTATATATATGCAAATAACCTTTTTTTTTTACCCCAATCACCTTTTGAATGTTCTAAATTTACCCTTAAGCGGTAGTTAAAAGGAAAGAATCAGAGGTAAAAGAAGGGAGGGAGGTGAAAGAGAGAATTTGGGATCAGGGACCATGGCAACGACCTCCATTATAATCATCATTATCAGAGTTTTAAGCTCCCTTTCTCTTTCCCTAAATTTCTCAGTACGAGATGAAGAAAAAGCTCTGTCCGCTGTTTTGCTGCCGTCATGGGGCTCCTCGATCCGGTAATTTACTCACTTTTCTCGAAAAACTGTACCTGTTCTTGTTCGGTTTGATAAAATCTTTCATGATTTAACTTTAGGGTTTAATTGTAGGAAAAGCATAATCGAGTAAAGGTGAGGTTTTGATTATGGTTAGAAATGATGAAATGTTACCAAAATTAAATTGATTGATTTGGGGGGGTTTAATAAGATGCTAAGATCAAGATAGTAGTTGCTGTCCCCAAATTTGGAACTCACGCTTCATTTTCTAGTTTGTTCTATATCACTATATGTACTATTTTAGTTCGAGAGAACTGTAGATTGACATGTTTATTTTTTGAAAAATGTCGGATAATTGCACAAGTGGCTGTGCTCTGTATAACATTTTTCAGTAAAATTTTACATCTTTGGCTGTTTTTTTTTTGTATGATCCAAATGCGCATGTGTTCGATATGTTGTTTGTTACAATTTAATGAGGGAAGAAAGCTTTACACCACAGAGGGATTTCTTTGTTCATCTGTCAGGTTCAGTCTATAGATCTAGTGAAAGCCTGAAAAATGTTTAGCTCAACTGTCCTAGGGAAATGAAACCTGTAGTGTTTTTAGTTAAAAATGCCAATGTCCAGTCTTTTCACAGAAAGGTTTTCAATTTTCTGTTCACTTATGATTGAGCCTGACCTGGTTGACCTGATCTTGATTTCTAATTATGATCTGGTTTGGTCAACCCCACCATGATAATGAAGACTAGGGCCCTTTCCCGTGAAATTCCAAATACAACCAAGTTTAAAAGATATATGTGTACGCATGTTTGTATATATGTATATATATGTGCATGCATTATATATTTAGGCATACGTGACGTTTGTACATATGTATTTATGTGTATTTGTATGAATACGTACATTTGTGTACGTATGTGGTTATGCATGTGCGTGTGCCTGTCTATATGTTACATACAGATATATGTTGTGTTAGTGTGATTGAATGCTGTGGTGGATGACATGGTACCTCGTTTGGGGGCGGGGGGTGTCGGAGGAGGAAGGTGGGGACGGCGTTGCACCCCTGTGTTTATGAAATTTACATCCTAAACACTTTCAAACACGCAATTTGTTCCCCATCATTTAAAGATATTTGCAGCCCATTTGATCTTTAGCACATCTAGGTTGGGAGTTTAACCAATTTGTCAAGAGTTTTGTTTTATATAATCATATCTAAAGTTTTGAGCCAATAGGCATTTGTCGTCTGCCCCCCAGGAAAGTTTTTAGGATCCACCGTTGATGAGTGTGTGTCTGTGCGCATGTGTCTATTTATGTTTCTGTTTGTGTACGCATGGATATTACTTGGATGTGTGTTTATGCTTGTGTTTATCTATGTATGGTTTAGGTGTGGATGGTAGTGGGTGGGTGTTTGTGTGTGCATCTGTTAATTATGACCATGACAATGATCAGGGCCTTAGTTTGATACCCTGTCATAGTGCTTATATACTGTCAAAACTAATATGTTCAGCATCCCTGTAAGCAATGGAAAGCTTCTGTACAAATATTCTTACTTTAGCTTTCTGACTTACAGAAGAAATTTCAGGCATAAATTGGTTTCTAAACTTCTCTGTATATTTGCTCGTTTAGGTTCATTACCTTATTTGAAGAAGTTCACATACAAGGAAATTGAAAGAGCAACAAATGGTTTCAGGCTGATTTTAGGGAGTGATTCTCATGGAACTATATATAAAGCTCGATTTCCAGATGGACTCATTGCTGCTGTTAAAAGGAGAAATCATTTGCAACAAGGAAAAGATGAATTCCACAGAGAATTACAACTCTTAGGCTGTTTGCACCATCGTCATCTTATTGGACTTCAAGGGTTTTCTGAAGGCCATAACAGGTACTACATTGCTTCTTGGAGTAAATTTTTTTTGAGATTGAAGCTATTCTTTTATGTAGACCTGTGAAAGTATGCTAGAAAAATATTTTAACAACTGTAATATATTTTCTCTGAAGAACATGGTTTCCTTTGTACTTTCAGGTTTCTTGTATTTGACCACATGGAAACTGGAAACCTCAAAGAGTGTCTCCACGGTAAAATTTTATCATATGATCAATTCAGAAATTTATACTCAAAACAAAGTCATATTAAAAGAAATTCTTATTTTTGCAGACCCGCTTAGAACACCGTTGACTTGGAGGATCAGATTAAAGATTGCTATTGATATAGCAGCTGCTTTGGTACGTCATTTTGTATCAAAAGTGAAATCATAACTTTCATGACTGCTAAAATTTACCTTATGATGAATGTATTTGAAGTTCTTTAGTAATAAGTTGAATTCATTCCTACGTTTCTTTTGTGAGTCTGATCATGTCAAATGCTGCAGGAATACCTCTACTACTTCTGTGATCCCCCTGTATATGATGTATCTATCAACTCGAGCAATGTACTGTTGGATGAAGATTTTGTTGCTAAGGTGGCTTTTAGATGCTTCTAAGAAGCCATAATTGCTTTGCATTCTATTGCACGTATTGTGAAAATCATACCTTCAAAGTATTTCTGGTAACTGTTTCTTGATGTTCAGCTCTCTGATGTGGACTTTAGAGACCCTGGGCGCGATGATACAAAAGAATCAAATGTTTCATTATCTCAAGGTTTGTTTTGTTACAACATTTACAAGTTTTCATGTTTGTTTCTTGAAAGTTTTATAATTCCTTATTTCACATACAGATTACATCAATCAGAAGAGGAGGAATGCAGTGTTTCAGTTTGGTATGCTGATTCTCGAGCTTGTTACTGGTCAATCACTGGGTGATGAAGATGAGCTTGTCCACTGGGTTCAAGAGTCGGAATTTGCATATTCAATGCACAAAATGGTTGATGCTGATCTTGGAGACAACTATGATTCAAAGGAGCTTAAAAGTCTTCTTCTGATAGCTAGATTGTGTACAAGAACAGGAGATGAAGCAGCTATTTCTATTCCACAGATACTACGCTATCTACAAGGAAAGGTAGAATCCCATGTTTCTCCAATCTAGTTTTCTTAAATAGGAAGAATACTTGTAAGATTCATTAAAGGATGTGAAATAAAATGATCTAGTTGAAGTTGGAGAAGTCTCTGGGAACTTATGTTAAATTTAATTTTGATTAGTGTAGCTTCTCTTTTCATTATTTGTGACTTTATCATGTGTATAAAAAACAATGTAATAAAATTATTTTTCAGTTACAACTTTGACGATATTATCCTAATAAGAAAAAATGGAAAATAGAGAAGATAGAGTGGTTGCTTCCCTCTTGAACATCACGGACAACCCAAAGCTAACATGAGCAGTATCGAGACCAATACCTCTCACATAATTGCAAGAACCTTTATAACCCAACTTCTATAATGTTACTGAATGAAAATAGTACCTCATATTCTACAGAAGCTAAGAAAATTTTAAAATGATAATACAGAATGTCATATTATAGGATGAATAAATTTTAAATTGGGAATATCAAATACAGTACATAACATTGTAGAATTAATGTTGTTGTTAATGGCAGCCCCCCCCCCCCCCCCCTTCCCCTAGACAATCTATTGGATACCATTCTTACGTACATCCATGATTAAGAGTTTACCCTGTCCAGTGGTAGGGCACCCCCTTATCTTATCATCATCTTAGGATCTTCTAACTTTATGCTGCTCTTCCGTTTCATTAATAAGGTGCTTAACAGAATTCATGTGTTATGTACATAATGCAAAAAACTGCGAATAGCTGCAAAAAGCCATCTCTGCAAACCTTATCTCCTTTAACCATCTGCCCTCAAAATTAATTTGAGGAAAATTTGAAGGGTTTCTCTGATTGAATCATAATCCCAATGATTGCATTGCCTAGTTACTTTGGACTACATTAGGGGTTGATATTGGAGTGACAATTAGGGTAGAGGCCCATCATTGCTAAGCTGACCTTTATCAGACCTACCGATTCCTATTGTAGTAGTTGACATAAAATGCTTGGATTGTGATGCTGATGAGTGACTGTGCAGGTGCAAAAAAGAGGTTATGATATTTTGATGCTCAAATTGACAAGTTAAAGGGACAGACTTCAGTTTGGTGAAACGATACATCAGTTATCACTAGGCTGTGTTGTTGATGTGTCACCTGAAGTAGTTTCTTGATACTGATACCTTATCTTTTCTGGTTTGGTATGTTGTATTCTTCTTCTCCTTGTTAGTCATCCACCGCAAAGAGCAATCTCATTTGCTAAGTAGTATGCAGACATCCTGGTTGTGTATTTTACAATTAAGTATATAGTCATAATTTGTTGGTTGAATAGGTCTAAATATAGACGGTCATAGAAAATACAAATAGTCATGGGCAGGATTTGATTAAATAAGTCAAAATTTTCAAGATCTTGAGGTAGAGACTGTATAGTATTTTTCTTCTGACATAGCTTGTTGTAGCTTACTTTCTCAGAGACTTAAAGGGTTTTCCTTCCTGATTCCTTTTTTTTTTTTTTGAATTTGTAGAACCATGAACCTATTTGGTAACAGAAAAAATAAAGGAAATGATTGAAAAAAAGGACATAGTTATGCAAAACTTGAATGGAAAGTTTATTCAAGAGGGAAGGGAACAAGATTCATATCCCAGTTGATGGCTATATTGATGTGTAGCAGACATCAGTAGATCCATATAAGCACAATTTAAGGTACATATCATTAGATTGTAGGGTATGATATATTTAATGTATAGCAGATATGAGTAGATGCATGTAAACACAATTGAGGTACATATCCTCAGACTGTAGGGTATCATATACAAAGACTTGCTCTCTGTTTCGTTGATATACTTAGTACAACCAACATTAATGTGCTTATCTTCATGTTGCAAATATAGACGGTATACATGCTAGTTTGCTTTCATTCTTTATCCCTAGCAATTGCTAATGAACATGCTGACATATCATGATTTCCAAAATTAAATAAAAAACACAGATTTGCTTAAAGAAATCTGGATATCCTGGAACAAATAAGAAGAGAAGTTGCCAGATTTCCTTGGATTCCTTAAAGCTAGACCATCTCTTGAAACTTAAATTTTATGTATCATGGGAAAATTTCAAGAGATTTCCCTAGTATTTTGAATACTTTGAATTTCACCCCTTTCTTTTGGTAATGTCTTCAATTATCACAATTTAAAACAAATGACCAAGTCTTCCGATATTACAGTAAAAGGAGCCTTACTTGAATCATAAACCAAAACCAACAGAAAACTTCAAACCTTTTAAACTATTTATCTGTACCTATCCTCTCTAAACCAACTATGACTGTCTTGTTCCGGCCAACGGCACCACCTCGGCGAGTGGTGTCGGAAGCGGCGACGGCAGTGGTGACGTCCGGCACAACGGGCATGTCGGGTGCATCCGTAGCCACGGGTCAACACACTTGACATGAAAAACATGCCCACAATCCGGCAGCAGCCGGAGCTCATCGCTGCCCTTATAATCTGCAAGACATATCGAACATCCACCGGCCACAGAGCCAGCGATTGCCGCCTTCCCCTTCTGCGCCTCTGAGTACAGAAGCTTCGGATAGCTTGTCAACGTCGTCTCATCGATCCCTGACTCGATGTCGGTTGATGCTAGTCCATCGTCAGTGTCGACGATCCACAACGGTCGACGACGGCGGCGGGATGCAGTCTGGTGAGGGTTTGTGTTCAGCCTGGTGCAGTAGTAGGAGGCTAGGGTGATGGTGGTGATTAGGAGGAGGAGGCCGACGGAGACGGCAATGCCGTAGCCGAAACCGCCAATCCTGTCGGAGCTGAACGTTCTGGCCGGGGAGTCTGGGCTGAGGGTGGAGGAGTTCATGGTGGTGATGGAGGAGGAGGAGAGGACGGAGGCTTTGGTTTTGTGCCAACTGTTGACATGGTTTTAGCCAGAGAAAAGGAGAGGGGGTTGAGTTTTGGAGTTTAATTAAAGGTTTTGACTAATAAAAGGATGGTGGGGGTGGGATTAGATTAGCCAAGTTATTAGGTGTGAGGGTTTGAGTCAACCGTTGTTTTTTGGGGTTTATTAAGCCTGCAAGTTGTCTGTATTTGAGCAGTTTGTTAGGTTTTTTTTTAAGTTTTGTTGTTGGATTAATTTGTAAGGCATCTTTCGAGTTTTGACTAGGCAGAGATGAGTTAACCTTAAAAGTGATTGGCTAATCTAATGTCATTAAGAGTGGTATGAATCGTGTGAGAATAATATCCTAAAGTTTCTTTTTGAGATTATTTTTTTCTTATTTTTTTCTGATAGTGGACCAGTTGAAACCTTGCATGAATAGAATTTAGCTCCCTTTTCCCCTCTCTTTTCTTTTATTTTTCTACCCGGGAAAAAGGTATTACCCCTTAACAAGTTTAGATTCTTAAACCTCTCTTCTCGTTTTCACACCTTCAAAAATTCTTCTGTAAACCAATATTGCGGTTGCATGACATCTAGGTCTCATGAACAGGCTTCATTATATTATTAACCTTATCAAGTAGAATTCCTTTCCTTTTTCTTTAATTGCTCTTGGAATCAAAACGAAAATTGTGAGAGTCATATTGGAACCTTTAAACTATATGGATCGCTTGTGGTGGGTACGTAAAATTCCTTTCATAATTTGATTATATTTGTGAAAGACAGTTTACTTATCCTACTTAAAATTCTTCGGTAGAGTTAATACAATACCCAAATAAACGATTTGATTAAATACCTAAATATTCTTATTAGTCAAAGAGCTACGAGTGTAATCTAGAGGCCAATCGTTCCAGCTAAACTAAAGAATTTTTATTCCAATCATCCAAAATAATCATATATACGTATGTATGTACACACACATACGAAAAGGAGGAAGAAAGTGGGTAAGCTAAGCTAGATAGACTTAGTAATGTGGTATAATACAACATATAATAATGAGTAACAGTTGAGCATTATGATTCAATAGTATGCGTGAGATGCACATTGCTTGCAAGCAAAATCATTTCAATCCCTTTCGCTAGTAGCATCGAACTTCTTTTGCACTGTAAATTGTTTATTAATTACTTCCAAAAAGTATATCGTCATTGCTCATTAATATCATAGGCAGGGATGAGCCATGCTGTGCATGTTTACAATTCATTGGGATAAACTTCAAGTTTTTTGTCATTTTCGAGTGATGCTTAGATTTTTATCAAATTTTATTATTCTTTTCATGCGGAGTTAACAAGTTGACTTATATCATATATATATATCATAATAAACAGAAGAGAATTGGCATTGGCTAATAACCCCACCTAAATGACAGTGAATATTGCCTGGAGTGCTTCAGAATTTAAGTCAGCAAATAAAGAAAGAATGCCTTGCCAGTTACTTATAAGTGACATTTTCATGGCAAAGTTATCAAACGATAAAATGCATTTGTGTAGCATATTCATCATTTTCTTTTTATATATCTTTTCATGGATTTTTTTTCCAAAATATCATAGTTTTAATATTGTTTTTCCAAAATATGATATTTTTTTCCTGAAATATGATAGTTTCCAGAATATTTTATATATCTTTTCATGGATAAGATAGTTCTAATATTTTTTTTTCCAAAATATGATGATGGGTTTTCTCCAGCCTGTAAACTTTCACATTATGAGCAAGCGATCAACCATATACAACTATCAAGTTGTTAATTATGTCTGACTCGCAGATACACCATATCGAACTAGCTTATGAGAAGTCCTAAATTCAAAAGGAGGGGGGAAAATCACAATCATGTTTTAGAAAAATTAAAAAATAAAGCTAACATTTTCATATCAATCAACTTGAAATTAGATATTCCATTTGTGAATCATTGATCACTCGTCAACCAGTACTATGTTTGTTAATTAGCTTTTCCCAAATGATTAGTTACCCCATGATTTTGAGGCTCTAATTTCCTAATTAAGCAGATTTTTCTTTAATAACTTCATATATAATTTAGTCATGCAACAAACTCAACTTGTTTTTCCTTTTCTTTTCGTGAGTTGGTTCCACATATATCTTCTATCTTCCATGTTTCGGAAAATACAAAAATAAATTAAACGAAGTGTGTTTTTTTTTTTCGTGTGGTGGGGAAATAGTATGAGGTCAAAAGAATCCTTATCTAGAATTGTTTCGTAAATAAGAAAGGACTGCTGCAGCTAAAAACTAGAATTGCTAACAATCAAGTTGAGCACTTGATTGCTTGTACAAAGAAAAAGAGGCAAAAAAGCCTACTCTGTTATCCATGAGTGATAGTTGTAGCTGATATCTCTTGATCACTTTTTATACCTTTTCTAACAATCTAACAGAAAAATAATGCGATTGAGCTAATTTATCCATAGAAAATTCACCTGCAAAGCAACACTCTGGATGCAAAATGTAGACATTTTGGAGTCATGTGTCTCTCTACAAAACAGTAACCTTGATAATTGATAACCATCACTAGAGAATATTCATGATGACACTTAAAAACTCTGCAGAACTCTTTCTCATTAAGAATATCAACATTGGCTAGTCGTGTTGGATAGTAGGTTATTGGGCCAAACATGATTCCTAGTCTGTTTTGGTTTTGGTTTTAGAATTGGTGGATTCCTAGTCTGCTTTGGTGTGACAAAATGAATCAAAAACACTTGTGGGGTAATAAGATCTTGTTTGGAACAAGAGTTGAAGTACGATGTGATCGGTGTGATATCTTCGATGAAGATGTGGGAGATTCTCAACAACAAATATCTTACGAAGAGTGTTGAGAACCAGTTGCACTCGCTACGAAGATTGTTCAGATTCTAGATGTCCAGGGGTACCTCACTTGCAGATCATGTGAACAACTACAAAATGTTATTGTCGGACTTGACGAATATTGTGGATGAGAAGATATCGGATGAGTACAAGGCGGTTATTTTATTAGGCTCCTTACCCGATGATGAGTATGATATCTCCGTGCTCACTTTGTTGATGGTAGATTTTTCATCACCTATAGTAAAGTGACTAATGCATTGACGAATTTTGACTTGAGGAGGAAGGATAAAGAATCTTTCAGAGCTAGCACTTTAGGAGATGCCTTATTGACGAGAGGTAGGAGTCCCTATCCGAGAGGTGGTAACAGAGGTAGGTCAAAGTCAAGAGGCCACTACCAATTACCGAAGAACCAGTGTGCTTTTTTCAAAGAACAAAGACATTGGAAGAGAGATTGCCCAAAGCTCAAAGAAAAGGAGAATAGCAAGAAGAAGAGGCTGAAGGCCAGCGAAGTGAATGTTGCTAAAGGTGGTGATGATGTTAGCCTTTTTTTATGATGATTTACAAACACCATTATTGGTGCTAATTGTTTATTGAGCTATATTATAGATTATAATTCATTAGCATCATTGATGGAGGCTAGGAGTGGATAGAATATGGGCTACAACGACGATATCTAAGGAGGTGGAGGCAAAGTGATAAAGTAAAGTTTTCAAAGAGCACTACATACATGAGAAGCTTCATCAACATAGAGGCAAATATCAAGACTCAAGCCATGTACTTATATGTGAGGGATATTTACTATTTTATTTTCTCTCTAGTACTTAATGTAGACAAGTAGTTTGTTGATTACATTTGAAGCTCTTGGGATAACGCACTTATATATTTTTAATACTCGTATTTTGACTTTTTTGCTAAAATAATAATTTTCAAAAGTACGAGGATCTTTTTGTAAAATTCTTTTTCAAACAAATTTGTTATTATGTTTATAAACTATTTCCAAAGTTTTATTTTTTTTAAAATTTATTTACTATTTTTAAAAGATATTTGAAACTCATTTTAAAAAACCGATATTGGCTGAAAAGTTGTTATCAGTTGATTGATGCTTGAGATCAGTCGACTGATGAAACCCGTCAGAATCTTTAAAAAATTTCGTTTCTTATTTGGTCCATTGACCAGTCGACTGATAACCTCATCAATCGACTGATTATCTAGTCAGTCGACTGATGAGCTGAAAATTACCTGAAACGGTCAGCTCATCAGTCGACTGATAAAACTCGTCAATCAACTGATAAGCATTCCAACGGTTAGTTTTGTACAGTTTCAGAAATATTAGTTTTTGGGGGATTTTTTGTCTGTTTCTTTGGGGCTTGGCTGTCATCTTCACTTCTTATAAATACCCACCAACCCCATTAACTTCAGTAACTAAGCAAGCATTGAAAAATCTCTGGAGTTTGTGTTTATTATTCAAAAGAGCTTTAACTTTTATTTATTTTCACACTTTCAAATCTCACATCCTAAGCTTCACTTGCAATCTCTTCCTCTTGCCATAGGACTGCTATAAGAGAGAGCTTTTTTTTTCATTTGTAACTATTGTGATCTTGATCTCGTGGAGATCTACTGTGTGGTTGTGAGATCTCAGTGGAGATCATTGTGTAGAGAAGTTCCGGCTTTCAAACCAGTTATGTTAGTGAATTTCTCCTCGAGAGTGGGGAGTGGAGACGTAGGTCAGAGGACCGAACCTCATGAACATACCGCGTGTCATCAATTGGCTAACTATTTCTATTCCCTACTCTCTTTTATTGTTATTGCATTTCATATTTATTTATAGTTTGTTGGAAAATCTTTTAACTACATATTCATTATTCATAAACCCTATTCACCCCCCTCCCTCTAGGGTCTTTCAGATGATTCAGATAATTCATGCTTTTCTCTATTGATTATTCCAGAGGTTAACTATGCTGATGCATCGGATTAGATGCTGGATTCTGGTGCTACTTATCACGTGACTTTCCGGAGAGATTGGTTTGTATCTTTTGAGAAGCTCGATATGGGTGTGGTGGTCATGGGAAATGATCATTCCTGTGGTATTCGTGGGATAGGTACCGTTAGGATTCTGATGCACGATGGAGTTGTTTGAGAGTTGAATGAAGTGAGATTTGTTTTTCAGCTGAAGAATAATCTTATTTCTGTTGGAGCTTTGGAGACAAAGGGATTCAATGTGACTTTTGAGAATGTTGTAGTAAAAGTTACTAAAGAATCTTTGATAGTGATGAAGACGGTCTGTAGTAGGAATCTTTATTATCTGAAGGGAAGCATCAAGATTGGTCAGGTAGTTTCGGTAGTTTCAGAGGCGAATACGAGCAAACTTTAACACTACAGATTGGAGCACATAGGAGAAAAGTCGCTACAGGCATTATGCAAGCAGGGGATATTGAAGGGAGCCAAGAGTGAAAATTTTGTGAGCACTGTGTTCTTAGCAAGAAGACTAAAGTGAAGTTCGGGACAGCCATTTATAGGACGACGGGCATCTTGGACTGCGTGCACACAGATATTTGGGGTTCCACCAAGGCGGCATCACTTGGTGGTCGACATTGGTTCGTCACTTTTGTATATGACTATTCTGAACATTGTTAGGTGTACACCAAGACGAATAAGAGTGAAGTCCTAGAGATATTTATGAAGTGGAAGAGAAGATTATAACTGCAGACAGGAAGAAATATCAAGATGATGAGATCCGATAATGGTGGAGAGTATACTTTAGACCCCTTTCAGCAGCTATGTTGAGGTGAGGGCATAGAGAGATACTTTACAGTTAGTCATACACCACAGTAGAATGAGGTGGCAAAGAGGTTGAATCGGTCTTTACTGGAGAAGGTCTGATATTTGTTATCACACAGTGGTTTGGAGAAGATCTTTTAGGCTGAGTCACTTGTTGGCCTTCTTGTTTTGATGATGATTTACAAACAATTTATATCTAATGTTATTTATCTAGTGTTGGTGTATTTCTATTTATTGTAGACAAATAACGAGTTGGAGGATGGATGGAATCGAGCATTCACGATCATATCAAATGGAGATTGACGGAATTGTGGAGTGAAACCTATGCAATTCAAATTGAAGATCTAAGTTCTAGCTTCATCCGTAAGTGTACCAAGTTGAGCTACCTCGAAGATCTATCAAGCTTGAGTATATTTAGTTTAGGTTTTATATTATGTGTGTTAGTACTTTATACACGCACATTTTTAGTTTTTATATATATAGTTATATATACACACAAGTTTTGGTTTATGGACTTAACAATCATTGTATACATATTTTATTAAGTCTATAAAATTATTTCATAGGGTTTCAAAACATTGTTTATGTCAAAACATTAAATTTCATGTATATCATATTTTCATGTTTTGGACACACTTGCAAAATACATTAGTTTTCATAAATGGGTAACTCAATTTGAGAAATTTTTTTTCTAACATGTTCAATTTCATGTTTTCTAAAGTTTTATCAATTTTGGAATTAATTTGTTATGTTTATTTGAATTCACAAAATCAAGTTTCTAATAAGCTCATGTTCGTGCACATGTTCGTGCATGTTTTTGCAAAACTGATACGTTTTCACAATTGGAAAATTCAATTTGAAAAATTTCTTTGTTTACATGTTTATCATCATATATACAAATATTTTCCCAAGTTTTACTAATTTTGGAGTTGTTTTGTTATTTTCAATTGAATTTACAAAACCGAGTTTTCTGCAGTTTTTTTAGAAACTATATATCTGTGTTCAAATATTTATTTCTCTCAACTGGAAGTGATATTTTAGAAATTCTTTCTCTAACATATTTATCTACATGTCTAGAACCTTTCCTCAAAATTTCATAATTTTTGGAGTTGATTTAATATTTTTAATTGATTTTACAAAGTCAGATACACAAAATTCCAGAATCTGTCAAAATTAGAAACTGTCCGTGAACAGTGCGGTCAACCGCTACAGTCGATCATGCTACCACTGTCGACCGTATGCAGTCCAAAGAGTAGTTTTGCAGTTTTATTTCTCGCGGTCGACCGTCACGGTCGACCATCGAAGTTACCGTTGCACAGTAACGATAACTTGCTGATTTTTGTTTTTTAGTGGGTTTTTAGGGTTTTTTGGGTTGTTTTCTTCTTCCCTATATATATCCATTTACCATAACTATTTTCCACAACCAAGGAATGTTTTAAACAAGTTTTTACAAGAGTTTTGTTTTGTTTAAGTGTGGGTTAAAAGTTTTAAGTTTATGAAGTTTGTTTCACAAGAAGAGGAGATCATCTTTGGTTTGAGCTTTCCACTTCACATCTCCATCTCTCTTGTTCTAGAGAAGTTTTCTCAACTCAATTATCTAACTTGTTTACATTTACATTATCATATTTATATTTGCTAGACTTTAATTGAGTTTGATTTTGATTTACTCATTGTTTACACACACAACCTATTGAGCTTATTGTATTTACATTCATAGTATAATTTGGGTTATGGAATTGTGACATTGACTGTGCGCCTACATTGAGTTCTCATCTATTGTAGAGAATAAATTTATTATATTGTAAGATTATAAAGTTTTCGATTAGCTAGAAAACCGAGTGTGTAGTGGAGATCTCCTCGAGGTGAGGAGCAGAGACGTAGGTCGTGGGGACCGAACTCTGTAAATGAAATTGTGAGGTGTAAACGTTATTCGGGTTAGCGTAGAAAACCTGATTGTGATAGTAGATTTTTTCCTGGGAGTGTGGAGCGGAGACATAGGATGGAAGGTTCAAACTCTGTGATCATATTGTGTGTTTTCATTGTTTATATTGTCCTATCACAATTGTATCTTTAGTTTAGATTGTTTTACCCTTGTGTTAGTTTATATATCCTTGCATATATTTCACCATATAACTCTTTGCTAGGATATATCTCTTAGTTCATATTGCATATTCTTGTTCATATCATATTGTATATCTATCTTGCAAGAATAATTTTTGAATTAGTTTTAATTGGTATAAAATCGGATTAGATTAGCATAAGACCCTAATCACCCCCCCCCCCCCTCTAGGGTCTAACATCACTTTCATATGCGAGCCACCTCATTAATAGGTTGTCTTTATCTGCGATTGAGGGAAAAACCCCTATGGAGATATGGTCGGGAGAGCCAACACACGACTATGATGAGCTTAATGTATTTGGGTGCCCTGTATTTAATCATGTTAGAACTGATAAATTAGAACCTCGAGCTAAGAAGGCCATATTTGTGGGATTCAAGCGTGGTGTGAAAGGATACAAGCTTTGGGATCCAGTTAAAAAAAATTATGATGAATAGAGATGTTACATTCGATGAGGCTTCGCTCTTAAAGCCTACCAACTCTTATCAGGTGGAGAGCATCCCGACAAAGGAGATATCGTAGGTGGTGGAGATTGATGCAGTTCCACAGCCAGATGGGACCATATCCATTAGAGTGCCAAATGATATGACGTCAGGCGAGCACGATGATAATTTGGAGGATATAGGTATGATAGAGCATGATCAGGGACCAACGGCTTAGGTTCAGGATTCTATTACACTTCGGAGACCCAGGACAGACATACGATTACCAGTAAGGTATACTGATACAGTGGTTGAGTATGCACTTCCTGTTAAGAGTGACGATGAGATGGTTCCTACTACATTCAGAGAGGATGACCAGAGTTCAGAGGCTGATTTGTGGAAGGAGGGTATGCGAGAGAAGATGAAGTCTCTTCAGAAGAACGACACATGGGAGCTAGTCGAACTTCCAAAGGGTCGGAAGGCAATTGGTTGTAAATGGGTGTATACCAAGAAGGAGGGTTTTTAGGACACTCCAGTGAGGTTCAAGGCTAGGTTGGTAGCAAAGAGCTATGCATATGAAGAAGACATTGACTACAATGAAGTCTTCTCTTCGGTGATGAAGCACTCTTCGATTCAAATATTGCTAGCTTTGGTGGCATTATATGGATTGGAATTGGATCAATTGGATGTGAAAATAGCTTTTCTTCATGGTGATCTTGATGAAGAAATTTATATGACTCAACCATTGGGGTATCGAGCTACGGGAAAGGAGAAATTGGTGTGTAGAAGCTTGTTGCAGATTCGTGCTTATTGAAGCCTGTTGAAGCCATTTGGATGAACTACAAGCGGCTTGATCCCATGGGAGAGGGGGTACGTAGGCAATCATATTGGTACAACCGGATTTGGAGAGACGACACATTGGTGCTCTTGTTGGTGTCAGCTCAGTTTTGGGAACACTTCGCCGAGATAGAGAATTGTTAGATAGCAGGTTATTAGGCCAAATAGGATTCCTAGTCTGTTTTGATTTTAGAATTGTTGGATTCCTAGTCTATTTTGGTTATTAGGATTCCTAGTCTATTTTGGTTTCAGTTTTAGAATTGTTGGATTCCTAGTCTATTTTGGTTTTAGGATTTCTATATATATAGAACTTTTTAGAAGAGATGAGAATCAGAGAATAAGAGAGAGAAAAGAAAGTCTTTTGAGCACTTTGAGAGGTATATTATTATGAGGGAGTGAGAGACTGTTGGTTAGAGTTATTTTGAATGTTTGAGAGTTGTAACCCATTATTTTTCTCCTCCATATAGTGAAAACTCCACATTCTCTCCCCGTGGACATAGGAAATTTGCCGAACCACGTATAACTTTGTGTTTGTGATTGGTTTGTGCCGTTTTTTTATGAATTGCACTCGTTGGTTGTTCTCCTCCCGTTGCTCACCGACTCGTTTGGTTTGTGCGCACGCTTCCGCCGACGCATAACAAGTCGATGTTATACTTCAATTTTGTGATTCACTATTTAATTCCTTCAATTTCTTTACCAAAATCCATCGTGGGACTATAGTGGATTATGGGTATTACAATAATAGTTTATGTGAAGAAAGTAAATTTATTTAGGAGAACATTATTAATATAATACTCTTATGTCTCGTTTGTTACGCGAGAATGAGTGGGAATGGAATGTAATTCCAACTCTTTATTCAACCAAATACAATGTATTTTTAGACGCTAAAATTGCTATTGTCATTTCTTATCAATTCCCACTTTATACAAGAATTGTCATCCCCAACCATTTAATAAGGAATTTATATTTCCACTTAAGTGGGAATAAAAATAATCAAATAATTTTCGTTTATACTCTCCATAAAAGATACGAATAGATATAAATTCTCATATGAAAAATTATTTCTATAGAAATAATATCATTAGCTACTCGTACAAATATACAAATTAATGTAAAATATTAAAATACTATTCTTTATTCGACTTTGCCCTAGTTTCGTCGCGTTTGCAGTAGAAAAAAAAAATCTCGTCTTCGTCTTGACACAACTCGGGTAGGTAACCATTATTTCTTTTTAAAATATGTATGTGTGGCTAATCTTTAGCTAATCTTTACAGTAATTTTTATCTTTTGGCTACTTGGTTGCGTAATCTAGTGGCAATTAGGAGAAAATATTTTATCTTTAGATGTATGATTTGAAGTTCCATTGAAGCATATATGTCTAATCTTTTCATTAATTTTTTCAAAGCACTCACAACAAGAAATAATGTGCTTAATTGATGAGATTGGAACTTTATATTTTGATTTGAGGTTAACATGTTTTCTATTCCTTCAAACTTTCTAGGTTAACTTGCTTTCTATTCCTAATCAATTTTGTGAAAGTTAAATGTGCATTAGAAATTTCATAGAAATTTTATATACAGACTAAAAGTTAACATGTTTTTCTAATCATTTGAAATTTAGTGTTTTCTTCCGATCTCTCTCTTCATGCATAGCATGCACATGGAATTCAGTCATAAATCATGTAGCATGCATATGAAATTTAGTCTATTGTATACGTTTGTGCACAGTGATGCTAGTAGCATTAGTTGCTCGTACAAGTAATAGACATGTAGCATTAGAAATTAGAAATGTGAAATTATAATGATTTATAATCAAAAATAGTTTCTATGAAAATTATTTTTTAATTAGTAAGCCAAAAGTCCGAAATTGTTGCTGATGCAGTGTACCAAAATAAACAATCAACTGAAAAAATGTTTCTATAAGAAAAAAATATCATTTCTATAAAACTTGTTTTTCTAAAAAATAAATTACTTAGTTATTTTTTAAAATATTTTTATGTTTTTAAAATTCTGTATTTTTGTAAGAGCATTATTAGAAAACTAAATTTATTCTCACTTGTGAACAAATGATACCAAACATGAGAATTAGAATAAGATTGTCATTCCCGTTTTATTCTCTAAACGCGCCCAAACATGAGAATGAAAATGTGCATTTTATTCTCACATCTATTCCATTTTATTCCTACATTCTTTCTATTCTCACTTGATTTCATTCCCGTGTACCAAACGAGGCGTTAGTGTTATGGTAGCCTCCATCTAACATAACATGATTGCATTATTTAGCTGCTCATTACTAGTTGACCGCAACGTTCAAAAAGTAGGAGAATATCAGAACGCGTGTCATCAAGCTCAAGAACCACCAACGAGACTAATGCTCAAACAATCACCACATAATGGCGGCCTCCGTATATCTGGTGGCATGAAAGCAAACGTGGAGGAGCTATTTTCCCATATTGGCCTTTTTTTTTATGCAGCTACGTCTAAGATGATAACAATCTCTGGGGATGCAATGCGTACAAAGCTCGTAACTATAACAAAAGATGTGAATTTTATACTCAAAACGTATTTTCTGGGTGAGTGAAGTTTAAAGGTGATGCAGAGGGATGGCAAGGGAGATTGACGAGGACAACCACATAGCAGAAAACACGCGGGGGGAAATGTCGAAGCCTGTAATTTCTGAACTCTGAGAATTTGAGGTGATTTGAGACAAAGTTAGTTATTTTTTTTGCCTGATATTAAAGAAGAATACCAAATGTGGTTGGAAAATCTATTAGAGCTCGAGTAGAAACTAAATCTATTTCGTCTGACCGTTTTCGCGTCCGATTTGATAAGAGTTATGCTCTCATCTCTCTGATCGTAAACGAAAAGCTCCACAACATCAATAACTGAGAAGACGAGAGATTACATACGACATAAAGTCTAAATTTTGCTTCCATCCTGCACGAGAGAACTCTTTTCTTTTTAACTTTTTATTTTATTTTATTTGGCTTCTCAAATTCAATGAGTCATCAAGAGTCATTCTATGGAGACGTGTATCTGTACGAGAATAATTTAAAAGACGACGACATAATTAGCATTATGCATCACGGGCCGCAAATTACCACAATAACATCAAATTAAGCATCAAGAAACCCACATAAATAACCGTCGCCCTTTCATCTCGCCCTGTAACTAGAGCATTATTAAGAAAGAACACAGGTGTTGATACGAAGACCACTAAGGAGGGCAAAAAAAAAAAAAAAACAGTCCCAGGTCCATACGAGGTCACGGGCGTATATGAAGAAAGAACACAGGCATCAAACTAAAAGATCATTTATCATTAGGAAAACAAATAGTATGCGGTCCGTATAAGGTCACGATGCAGCACCTAACATCAGCCCCCAACACACAAGTCTAGCACTACAATTATCACGGTGTTTCTACTGCTGAGCGCACTGCACCCTCTGAGCACCGCCATGCGTATCTTCATCCTCATCGTAGGCCTCCTGAGCTTGTGCCTGCTTCCTCCTCATCTCCTCCTCTATGTTGACATCATGCATCGTCGTCTCCTCGCATTCATCAAGCTCCATGTCGGTGAGCTGAGATGAAGTCCTTGGAGGAAGCACAGTCTCGATCACCTTGCACTGCTCAGGAGAGAGGAAATCTGGGAAGTCAACGGTGAAGTGGAGGTAGAGTTTCCCTCTCATGAACGGCCTCTGGTACATTGGCATTCCTTCGTCGTTGATGGCCTTGAATTGATCTGAAAGCCACAATGGGGAAAGGGTATCTCAACACATTACTGAACTTCGACAGGTATTTGCAGAAAACGCTTTGAACCACATAACTATGAATCACAGAAAAAATACCTTAAAGAGCTTGTCTAAGAAATAATGACTGACGAAAGTTACCACTTCCAGTTATCACACGATACCATTATCTATTAACTCATGTATTAGCCGTTCTTGGTAAGATTATGTTATAAAAATTAAATTAAAAATAAAAATAAAAACCTGTTGGAGTAAATAGTTCTCACTCAAGAGTTCTACTCTATTTGGCAAAAGTCCTGAGACGTTCTACGATTTATATTCATAAGGGTCTTATGCACAAACCCACTGAAGTCTACCCAGCATAAATCATAAAAGGGCAACTCATTTGATGTGCTACTACGACAGATGACAGTTGCTTGTCACCTGATGATACCCTCATCTACTAAGTATGTCTTCTAGATTATCCTTTTCAGGCAAAATGGTTTAGACTTCTCCGACCTTTCACCCTTCTCGTTTAGGGTCAATTCACCCTTCTTGTTTAGGGTCAGTCCAGCGGGGTTTTTACTATACGTTCGAACATGCAAACAGACTTTCTATGATTCATATTCATGAGGGTTTCGTGCAAAACCCTTCGAAATTTACCCATCCTAAAATCTTAAAAGGAAAAGTATACGGTTGTTGTGCTTAGATGCTCACCTGGCTTGACGACCTCGCCAGGATTAGACTTAATGAGCAGCTGCCGGTTATCAAGATGTGTCAGCACAAACTGGAAGCCACAGAGAGCCTCAGTCAAAGAGAGAGTATGCTCATAGAAGAGATCGTCGCCCTTTCTCTTGAACTTGGGATGCTCTTTCTGCTGGAGGACAAACACAATGTCACCTGTGACGCAATCAGGCTGCAGCCATGAAAACTGTAAGTCAGCACCCCAGGAATAACACAGATACACAGGCTAATAATATCACAGGGAACAATGAAAATTACCGCTTCATCTGCTTCTCCAGGGAAAGTGATCTTCTGACCATTCTGCATCCCTTTCTCCACAACCACCTCCAACACTTTCTTCTCCTGCACAACCTTTTCCCCTTTGCACTGTGGGCACCTGTCCCTGTCATTAATCGTCTCCCCGGTTCCTTTACATTCATTGCAAGGATGCTGCATCTGCTGGATCATGCCAGGACCCAACTGACGAATGGATACCTTCATGCCAGAACCTTGGCAACCTGGACATTTCATTGAAGCGCCAGATTTGGATCCCTTCCTGCAAATAAAGAAACAAAGATGTTAAACCGCTGAGAACTGCCGATTCAATCATTGATGACAGTCGCGACACGAGGGGAAAAAAAATCTTACCCCTTGCATTTTGAGCAGATAACATTTCTAGAGAGGGAGAGCTTCTTTGAGGTTCCATTGTAAAGGTCTTCGAGAGAAACTTTCAAAGGATGGATGACATCCTCTCCTCTCCTCTGCCTGCGGCCCCGGCTGCTGCCACCACCTGTTCATAAAATAAGAATTAAGAACGGAAAAAGATGAAAAGAACAAGAGAAACAAAACCAGGAGGAACCTGAGCCTCCTCACCTCCAAAGGGACTTCCACCAAAGAAGGACTGGAAGATGTCAAATGGGTCATGGCCACCACCACCACCCATTCCTTCCTTGAGGGCATCCTCGCCATATTGATCATATATCTCACGCTTTTCAGGGTCACTCAATACCTCATATGCCTGAGCCAGCTCCTTAAACTGAAACAAGGTATGATTCTCAAACTTAAGATATCCAAACAAACTGAAATAATCTTGAAAGGAAAAGTACAATGAATGACCTAATCAACACAGCCACATAACTACAACATGAAGAACAAGTAAGATACACCAGAAACACAATTATGCAATATAAACCAAACAGAACAAAAGTATAGTGCCAAAACTACTATCTAAGGGCTTGCAAACTATGGCATTAACGGAAGGACTCTCAGAAGAAAGGACTCAGCTTAAAGTACATACATCAAAAGCCAATAAATTCTAACGAAAGAAGAGGCTTGGTCACAAATTTCTCATTCTGACACATCATTAGTGCAGAATTTTTTGGCCCAGTGCATTAAAGAATGTTATTGCGCAAAATCCATAAAAAACAGCAAATGGGAAGATTGTACCTTCACATGAAGAAGGAGGAACGTCAAAGAAGCATTTTATACCTTTCAATATTACATAATCAATCATAATTTTCCATAAATTGTCGCACTAAAATTTGAAGCTAATAAGTAACACAACATAGACCATTAGGACTTAAAGAGCATGTTTGGGAACTCAGTTATTTTTAAAGGTGTTTTTCCTTTTTAAGGGTCCAAGAACATGTTTTTTAATTATTTACTTACTCTCTCCTCACAAGTTGAAAATTAAGTTGGCTTTCCTAACTTATCTTTCTAGGCTTTGTGCGAAGGTCTTTAAAAAGGTTTCGTTATAAGAATCCAACACGCAAGCACACGAATAATCCAGCAAAAACGCATGTTACATTTGAGTCTCAAAACTTGTCAAGTTTCCATGCGCTTTTTCAGATGGATTTCCAACTTGTCAACAGGCGATAAGGGCACCTAAACACATATCAACGACGACAAATTATCTGCGTTCATATCTAAAATTTGAGTCACAGCCCCAACGTGCATTAATAAAGAGCTGCGGACAATATTATTCACCGTGATCTCCTTAGAAGTTTGATACTTTCTTCATGTGGGTGGATGGGTGGGGATCACAATACACAAGAGTGACAAAAGGGGGTCTTCATATTTCTTTTTAAATTTCAGTATGAATTAGGTGATCTCCTTGGAAGTTTGATACTTTCTTCATGGGGGTGAATAAACATGGATCACAATACACAAGAGTGACAAAAGGGGGTCTTCATATTTCTTTTTAAATTTCAGTATGAATTAGGTGGCTTGTATATCCCTATATATAATATTAGGAACCAGCTAAAGCTATGAACTGACGACATTTTATCACGTCCGAATAAAAAGATACCTCCTCGCATGCTAGAAGAAAGAAGAGATGCGTTCTTGGATAATTCTAATCCAATATATCAAGTCGTTACTAATCAATCCCAACTCCATGGAAAAAAAACATAATTTCCATCAAATCAGAGCAGATCTAAACCCAAAAAAAAAAAAAATTCAAAACGCCAAACATCAATGAAGATCAGAGATCAACAATCACCTTCTCAGGATCGCCTCCCTTGTCAGGATGATTCTTGATCGCAGCCTTCCTATAAGCCTTCTTCAGATCGTCCTGCGACGCGTTCTTCGAGACCCCGAGGATCTCGTAGTACTTCGTGTTGTCGCTCTTCTTCGGCGCCCTCCCGAACATCTTCGATCGAAGATCGGAACCCTAATTTGCGAGAGATTCGATGGAGCAAACCCTAGAAATTTTACCTGAATTTGGGCCCTCGCGCTCTCCGGAGACGGGAATTTAAGAGGGGGAGAGGCGAGAAGGGGGAGAAGGATTTTAGAGGAGTCACGAAGGATCTAGAAGCTGCTGAGCTCTGGGGTGGGACGTGGACCGTTGGATGGGGAGATGTGGTGTTGGACGGTGGAGATTGAGATCTAGATTGTTCTGCAACTCGGCGGACGACTTTGACGATTTCTGGAGCGGGTCCTTGGGTCTCTTTTTTGGGTCCGTCGCTTGGCTCCTTCGTTTTGGTTTTGGGGATTTGATCTGGTGTTGAGTTTAGAACACGAAACAGCCTCCTTTCGGGCTTTAACTTTTGGGCCCCAAAGGAAGGGCCTTTAACACTTTTGGTCCGAAGGGGTCTTTAATTTTCTTTTTATGCTCCACGGACTACTAGCGTTCCATTCTAACAATTTGCTACGAGATTCCACGTATATATTTCTATTTTCGAAAAGAGTTTTACATGAAAACCGTATTAACTTTTATCTAAATTTACATATATGAGCTTTATTTTTATTTATTTATTTTTAATTAAAATCACCTACATTTACTAACATGTTTGTAGTGTCACACTTTTTACTACTTTATGTTTAATTTTATTTTGAAGTTTGAATTATGTTGGAAAAAATATCAAATAAGATTATAGCATGCAGATAAATCTGAATAAAATAAAATAATAAAATCTGGCATGAACAGAAGCAGTCGTGTAATCACTGTCCTAGAAGATTAAGGACCCACCTATCGTCCTGGGCAGATGATCTTCTCTCCCCTAATGGTAAAAACCCCTGAAAGCGGCTAACCTTTGTACGCGGTCGAGAGAACAGAGCTTCTGCTCAGATAAAGAAAGTTACCCAAAAAGTAAAACAAAAAATATAGAAGAAAATAATATGCATATGAGAGAAGAGAAATAAGAGAATTGCTCTATATTCCGAATAAGTGAAAGGCTGTATATATAGGCTTTTAGACAGCCATTACAAACCCCTCAATAAATTCGGTAACGTTCTCCATAATATCGACTGTTACGAAATAAACCTGCAGGCGTTACACATGTGAAAAACGTGCAAAATAAAGCCAAAAAAACAAAAAACATGCGCGTGCGGTGCGGCGCGCGAGGCGTGGCGTGCGCGCTTGATATGCAAAGCCCAAACAATACAGAACCCAAAACACTATTCAAATTCCTGATAAGAGGAAAACCATTATAAACCACCAACTATTCATTTTATTTTCCAATGTAGGACTATACACAAAGGCAAAATTGCCTTTTCTACAAAAAAATATCCAACACTCCCCCAAAAAAAGCAATATTGACTGAAAATTCAAAATTAATAAATAAATCAATAAATCACAAATAAATATAGGTTGGGCAACCTTTCGCACCGTAAATTCGGGAGAGATAGCTTTCGGCTTTGAACATTTTCTTAGTGAGTTCATCACCACCTGAGGGACATAATGGACTAGGCCTTGAATTAGGCCCTTTAACCAGGTATTGACGAAAACACACACAATACGTCTTCATCTATTGAGTAAAACAGGTTGAGCGTTAAAGGTCATGCTCACAATAAACCGACTCATGAAAGTTTCTAGGTTAGCCCCCCCCCCCCCCCACCACACACACACATACCAACCGCGACCATCACGGTTCCTCTCACATAGGTAAGTCATCCAATGGCACTATAGCTGGATTCCATACCCTCCGCAATACACGCGTTGGACTTATTAAAAGTAAAACTCAACCTAACCAGCTATATCATAAGAGCATCGTTACCATAGAGATGGGTAAGTAGCAGATGCTACCATAATGATATATAAATATATCTAAATCGATGCTCCATGCACACGAGTATCACTAGTCCAGCTTGTTTCTACCACATTGAACCTACATTTGAACTAAGTCTCTAAATAAAGGTTGGCTAACCACTGTCAGTGACCTCACTTATGGGCTTAACCCTATCTCCCTTGATGAATTCAGAACCACACTCCTAGATAAATCCTTAGTCAAAGGGTCAACAAGGTTCTTCTCAGACTTTACAAAGTCTAAAATCACAACTTTTGTCTAGCAGACATTGTACAGAGTTTATCAAGTCCTCTAGTTCTTAAGTTATTTTAAAATTAGCCCTTCATATTGTTGAAATTGGCATTAGGTCCCCATGTTAGTTTGGGGCGAAAGTTGATGATTTTATTGCTTCGAATCTATTACAACTTCGATCGTTATAATAAACTTAAATAAACAAAAAAGTAGATCTTTTTATAAGATCGACTTATACAATGGAAAAAAAATTATAACTCTCGTCAAATAGCGCAATGGACATTTATCCTCCGCTGCTTGCGTGGGATCTTTGTCTGTGTCGGGGACGTCGATATCCATGGACCACCTACAGATCAGATCTGGTTGTCGAAAAATTGACAGAGCTCCTACTTCACTAAGGAAGTATTCGCTTGAAGCGCTGAAATCGACTAAGCGAAATCAGTAGCTCTTCTTGAGATTAAGACCAAGCCTAATCTCGAGGAATGGACGGACGGGGGAATACGGGTTCAGATCCTTTGAAAGCCTTCCTCTTTATGCTGAAGTTCGCCGGAATCTAACTTGTCCTCTGAAATTCGTGCTCCACTCTCCAATTCGGCAGCGTTTCGCCCTCTTGATCTCCCCCTATGAAATAAACCCCTAGGCCTATATTTATAGGCTTTGGTTGGGGGTTTTCGGATAAGAATGAGTGATTTGGCCTTATCTTCAGTCAATAATGGTCTAACCATGCTTGTGGATGATATCAAGTTAGTTGGGAACCACTGGAACAGATAAATTCCGAGAAAACCACTCAAAACCATCAAAAATGCATTTTTGGGTCAAACATGTGTGACGGACGGATCCGTCCCACGTCGGCGCGAGTCGGACGGATTCGTCCCGCGTGGACGCGGGTCGAACGGATCCGCCCCGTGGTTACTGTAGCGCGGATCCATCCCGCGGTTACTGTAACGCGGATCCATCCCGTAATTACTGTAGCGCGATCCGTCCCGTAGTTACTGTAGTGCGGATCCGTCCCATGGTTACTGTAGCACGAATCCGTCCCGCGGTTGCTGTAGCGTGGATCCGTCCCGTGGTTACTGTAGCACGGATCCGTAGCAGCCTTAACTCACTCATCCGACCTCGGAATGAGGCGATTCAAGATGCGTTAGAAAGCTGACGAAGAGACCTTCAACTTTTGTCTTTTAAATTTTTCCAGATTCAAATTGAATCATGTTGAAAATATCAATTCTTTGCGCGGGCCACTTTGAGGTCTTTGACACTTTCTGACTTCTCCGGACTTGTATTGCGTATTTCGTCATTCTGTTGACTTGTACACTCTAATGACTCACTTTGTATATTCATTAGCTTCCATGGGGCCGGATAATCATTTATTAACTTGAATGATAACGCTTATCGTCTGCATTTCTTCTCGAGCTGTGTGTAGGAACCTATAAGCATTTTTATACGCCTACAGATACCCCTTCCAAAGTATTTCAGACTCATTCTTTTATAGAGGAGTCTGGAATGCTTTGGATAAGATAGGACCTTTCCTCAATCTCATAGAGGGACCTGTGAACTGCTTCAATTCTTAACTTCTTCAGCCTTCAGTCTATTCGGTGTTTTGTCGAATAGATGAAGTTCTTCCGGTGCTGTGTTTATCGTCTGACTGTTGTCAAAATCTTGAACTGAAATTAATACATAAGTTTCTGAATCTAGCTCGTGTTATTGAGTTGACTTGAACTGATCATCTTTGTCAGAAATTCATATCCGAATGCGATTGAACTCCCTGGAATCATCATTTGCCTTATTTTGGTGAAATTATCAATGTGTTGACCGGCATCGACATTTACTGTAACGCGTTGTCCGGTGTTGATTTTAGTTGCAACGCGTTGATCGGTGATAACACAATTTAGCTAGAGTCTATACAGTTTAAGCTCTTAATGTATTGGAACGTGGCGGTCCCAAATATTGGGCTGCAGAACCAGCTATTAAAGCTGATTCATTTGCATGTGTTGATCTTATAGGGCTGAGCATGGTTCGGTCCAAACCGAAAAAACCGACCGAACCGACCCAAACCGACCCGAAAATTTTGGTTTTACTTATAGGGCAGTTCAGGTCGGGTTGAAAACTTTTCAACCCGAACCGCCCGAACCGACCGATACTCATTAACCATTTAACACCTGACCCGTGACCCGTCCCTCAAATATACTCACTCGTGAACCCTAAACTAAAATCCCATTTCCAATTTCAGCCGCCACTCAGATCTCATCCTCTCTTCTCTCCTCAGTCCTCACTTCCTCTCTCTATCTCCTTGACTCGGACTCCTCAGTTCCTCAGATCCGCCGCTCAGTACTTCACCGCCAACCGCCACTTCACTTAAAATCCGACTCTCTCTCACTCCGTCGACTCCGACTCTCCTCAGTTCCTCAGATCTGTCGTTCGACACTCCGCAGTCTTCATGGGGACATCCGAGGCTGAAACATCTCCGGATCTATCTGGGTAAGCTGATGTTTTGTTTTTAGACCACGAGAGTATGCAGTTGAGCTCTTGTGAAATCACACCTGCAGGTAAATGATGATTTCGTGATTTGGGTTAATTAGTTTTAATTTTTTTTTCTCATTTCATGATTTAGTTTTTGTTTCTAGCAGCTCTTTGTTCTAGTTAGAATATTTGTTTGCCTCCTTCAACTTGAACTCCCATATATACAATCTAGAAAAATATGAAGAAAACCGTGCTTTTGTAATTTTTTAATTTCATGATTTGGGTTTTGTCTTTTTGTTTTAATTTGCTAGTTTATTGTTTTGAAAATTTCACTTCAAAGAAGAAGATCGGAAATATTAGGTGATATTTTTCTCTGTGCAGGCATTCTACATTCCTATAATACTATTATCATTATAAATCTCATCAGCTATTGGTCTCTCTCTAACATAGAGGTTCTATATCTAATTTTTCACATTATGAAGTTAGATACCTTTAAGTGGTTTGCATGCCTCCTTTGTAGTCTGCATTGAATTTGTTAGAACCGAACAAACCGAACCGAACCATACCGAACCGACTTGCAACATTTCGGTTCGGTTTTGAATTATAGGCAGTTCGGTTCGGTTATTCAAATTTTGTTAAAAACCAAACCGAACCGAACCATGCTCAGCCCTAGGATCTTATCCCGAAGTTGTTGGATGCCCAAGTCACGAGACCAACTAATGGGCCTGGTGCGTCAGGAGCTTTCGCATATATAGGATTTTTAGCAAACCCTCAGTCATCAACGGGTTTGATGAGCCTTTACCGACTACCGTTTGAGTCGGGCTAGCATGTGAATTGTCTAAGTCCATTCCGCATGTGACGTTGTGCTAAGTGAGTTAACTCTCTTAGTGCTACGATATTGAATACGTAGACTTTGTCCTTCTCATGGGAATAGACTACCTGACAATGCGTGTTAGACACTGACTTATCCATACTTAGGCTTCGGGGTAAAATTCCCCATATTTGGACTCCGGTGTCTTCTTCAATAGGTGAAAGACTAAACCGGCAACACGTGTTAGGTGTTGACTTATCCCTGCTCAGGATTCGAGATAAAATTCCCCGTGCGTGTGAAGCACGGATTTTGGCGTTATGAATAACAACCTGCCATAATGTCGAATATGTAGGCTTTTGTTCTTTTTACGGTTAAGAACTAACCGGTAACGCGTGTTAGGCATTGACTTATCCCTACTCAGGATTCGGGATAAAATTCCCCATGCATAAAAGGCATGGATTTTTGTTGCTACGATACTGAATACGTAGACTCGGTCGTTTTTACGAGAACGAACCACCCAGCAACACGGGTTAAGCGTTGACTCATCCCTACTTAGGCTTCGGGATAAAATTCCCCAGACTTGGACTCTGGTGTCTTCTTCAATCGGTGAAAGACTAAACCGGTAATACGTGTTAGGCGTTGACTTATCCCTGCTCAGAATTCAGGATAAAATTCCCCGTGCGTGTGAGGCACGGATTTTGAGAGTTAAAAAATAGTGTCTTCTCTTGGAGTAAAGACGAACCCGATGCGGGAGAGAAAAAATTTTATATTCTATCTCTCAAAGCTGAAGAGGAAGAATTTATATTCTATCTCCAGTTGTAAAAGGAAACTCAAAGTAGGATCTCCACTTCAAGAATCCGGAAAGGTGAAACTAAGAGTGGGATCTCCACTCCGAGAATCAAAATGATTCGGATAACCCTAACTGTCGGAAGGTTTGACTATCGAACTAAAGATAGATTTCTCATTTATCGAGAGTGAATTGTGGTTTTGGTCCTTACTGTAGGAAGGTTTGACTAAGTAGGAGTTTAAGATGATCCTAACTGTAGGAAGGTTTGATCACTCGATTTGAAAGTGGACCTCTCGTTCATTGAAGGAATCGAGAGGGAATTTTAACTATGGTCCTAACTGTAGGAATGTTTGACCAAGTGAGAGTGGGAGTGTGAGATGACCCTAATGTAGGCGTCAAAAAATGCTAATGGATATCCCAACACAGAAAACCACTCAAAACTGGGAAAATAACCCAAAACCCACAATTTTTGCTGTCTCGCCAGCGAGACGGTCTTTTGCTGTCTCGCCAGCGAGACAGTCTTTTACTGTCGCGCCGG
>BQKN01066338.1:52216-65934 GCA_022839385.1 Asparagus kiusianus | reverse complement strand
GTTTGAAACGTGGGGAGGCAGTTACAGCAAAACTGCCAAGAATATTCGTTGGGCGCGACAGCTTTTTACTGTCTCGCTGGGCGCGACAGTAAATTTTCTGTCGCGCTGGGCGAGACAGCAAATGCTGTCTCGACTAGCGAGACAGTAAAACACTGTCGCGTCGTACTGACTTGTTATCGAGTTGTGTTTTTGCAGTTACAGACCCCTGAGGCTATAAATACCCCCTAGGGTCACTTCTGACGGGGATCGAGCATTTGTTAGAGCATTCCAGAGCAGAGAGAGCAGAGATTTCAGTTCCTGGAGCGATTCCTTGACATTCAGGCTTAGACTTGTTTTCAAGAAGAACGACTATCTTACATCGATAAGATATCGTTTTCAATTCTGACTTCGATAACGAAGGAAGAATCATATCCCCCCCTCTCACGATCTGAGATTCGGTGGTCCACGAACCAAAGCGTTCCCGGCACAGGCAAAGTCCCACAAAAGCAGTATTCGATAAACGAATTCTGTGTTATTTTCTTTAAAAGTTGTAATTTTCTTATTTTTTCATTGTAATTCTCTGTAATCAAAAGAAGATTAATGGAATCATCAATGAAAGCAACTTTTGACGAAAACACCTAACTTTTATAGGTTTGATCACTCGATTTGTGGACCTCTCGTTCATTGAAGGAATCGAGAGGGGATTTTTATTATGGTTCTAACTGTAGGAAGGTTTGACCAGGTAAGCAGTGGGAGTGGGAGTATAAATCATAATGGGAGTGTTGACTCGTACAAATCACTCAAATGAGTTCCTGGTGTTAAGTGACAAATACTTAACACGGAGGGGCTTGACAGTCATCAATGATCAAGATGTTGAAATTCCAAGTACTATGTCTGGAATTTAATAATAGGAATGTTGAGTGCACAGACGCATCAGAAGTTTGAGTGGATTTAACCGAAAGGAATTTTGGTGGTCCCACCATCAATTTGTCTGATCGGTGGGGGATTTTATGGTGAAAAATGTGAGTCATCAAACACCAATGAGAGTTTTGTGAGAGAAAATTGATCAAACAAAGTGATCGAATCTCGTTTCAGCAAAAGAGTATTCGAAAATCATAGTGGGAGTTTAGTGTTTATCACTTTGTTCGTAATGATCGGGTTATCCCGAAGAAAATTACATGTATTATTCTTCCGGGAACTTCCCATTACATAAATCATCTACCCCCAGCTTCCTTCACGAAACTAGGTCTAATATTGTACTTAGTTGGATGACCGAGTTATCCTTAAGAGTACCAGGCATGACACTCTCCAGGAACTTCCCGTAAAAGAAAGGAAACAGTTTAGACTCATATACATGTTGGAGTATTGAGAAGCGGTTTATACTCATATACTTTTCAGAGTGTTCATTCGACTTAATTAAGCATTATGATGCCAGCTTCAACCAAGATTTGGATGCTATTCTTGAGAGCGAAGCAAGCCTTGGTAGGATGAAGGATCCTTCTGTGGTACGCATAATACTTCGGATCCGTAGTATTATCAGCTTCCTCCTGATCTGTGATAGGTGGTAGCTTGATCTTGTTATTTTCAAGGAGAGATTCAAAAATGGCTGGAACGTCTTCGTCCTTGAAAGAGTACTCTTTTTGGAGTTTCGGATCCGAAGTCTTTTGCTGTCTTCGGGATTGTTGTTGCGACGTCTGATTAACATCAACAACTACTGTGGGTGCCTTCCTCTTACCCCGGGAGATGAAGCTTGAGTTCGGATGATTAGTCATCGGTTGGCTTCTCTCAGCTTGCTTCCATCTGAGGAAGCGTTCGGCCTGCTCTCCACGCACCTTAAACTCTTTCCAGGTATTGGAGGGTGCTACTCCCATAATTTTCAGCATGTCCGAAGAGAGGTTGTTATGGCAGGTTTGGAGGATGAAGTCCTCTGTGATCGGATCTCGGCAGTTCATCGTCTTATCCGGAAGCGTTTGATGAAGTCATCGATCATCTCGTCATCTTCTTGCTTCTCATCGAAGAGTGTTCTGATTGACACCTCGGCATTATCGTCAAAGAAGTGAGTGAGAAACAGGTTCTCCAGGTCATCCCAGCTATTGATACTTTCAGACTTGAGACGGCGGTACCAATCGAAGACGGGCCCACGAAGGGTGCTAACGAATGACCGAACCATCAAGGCTTTATTGCCAGAGATCATACCCAAGTGAGACTTAAAGTAGATCAGATGTTGAATGAGCGAACCCTTCCCGTCAAACGGCATGAAGTTAATCAGGTTGAACTTCGCCGGGTATGCTATTGAATCCTACTCTCTTGGATAGGGATATGGAATAGCGGTCCTTTTTACTTCTCGAGCAGACATCAGAGCGTTGATTTTGCTCTCGAGATCCTTCATCTTTTCATCCTCGCTCGTATCTTTCCTTGGTCGATTCTGAGGAGGATCAATGGGGTCATCCCCAATGTTTTCATCATTGGTGGGACCACCCCAGCGTCGTTATTCTCAGTGGGGCCACCCCTAGCATTTTGGTCAACGGAAGGGTCATCGGCATTGATGTATTCATCCACGTCTGAATTGCTAGCTGCTTGGCTAACATTGTTGCGATGACTGAATTCACCTAGCTGATTCGACAAGGCTCGGATCTGTTGGTCATTCTCTTCCCTTATCTGCAGCATAGCCATTTCTATTTCGAACTTGAATGCTTGCTTCTGCTTGGCTAGAGCATCCTCAATCATTTTGTCAACTTCCTCGGTGTTAATCATAAACACCTCGTGGGATTGTCCTGGGCTGGATACTGTTTTGTCAGAAGCGACTGCAGAGTTAGCATTTGATGCTTCATCATCCGAGGATAATCCCCTCTGCATTCTCTGATAATCCCTGCGTCTAGTGGTCCCTGCACGTAGCCGAGTCAGACGATGCGATACAAGGGGATTAGAGCTAGAAGGTCGAGCCGACTTTCCCTTATCCACCATATTTATCGTAACTTTCAAAAATTCGTTACCTTGAACAACCGATCATTTCTTATGAAAATGTTTTGGCTTGGACTTAGTCGTTCCATTGGAGATCCTCTCAAATACCGAGACCCTTTGCTGAGCGGTCTTAGGGCAGCTACACGCTGATAATACTACCCTAATAATGTTGGTGTACGGACAGTAAGAGTCCATTTTTTGGGTACCTCTCTTTCGAGATCTGTTCGTACCCCCAGCCCGATAGTACAACTCGTCAGTCTGATGATCGGAGCAATCTACCGCACGTTGGCATGACTTCTCAAATATAACGTCATCGTCAGACAAATACGTTTCCTTCTGAGGACTTGCTGCCTTGATGGCGTTATCAAGAGTCACACGTTTGGAGCCACGCTTTCGTGAGCACGGGACCTTAACGGACTCTCGGATACTGACTTGCAGTCCGAAGCGACCAGTTACAGGAGTTTTCTTATTATAGAAAGGTTCTGACTTATTACGAGGGCATGTGCGACCCCTAACTCGAGTAGTTGCTCGGGGTTCAGTCACCGGACCCAATCGCTCTTTGATTAGAACTTTGCCCCGATCCTCGTACAAAAGACCCAGGCGATTCGCCATCCTCATCTTGAATCGGGATAAGTCCACGCTGTCGTGGGGCTTCACCGGAGGTGCAGGATTAATTAAAGTAGAGACATGACTCAATGGAATAGGTGCAGAATATCTCATGTCTTGACTCTGGCCCGAATCAGACCTTGATGACTCACGGCTAGGAGGGTCAGATTTGGATGACCCGCGACTTGGAGGGTCGGACTTGGATGTCCCGTAGCTTAGAGGGTCGGATCTGAGTGTCCCACGGGCTGGAGGGTCGGATCTGAGTATCCCACGGGCTGGAGGGTCGGATCTGAGTGTCCCGCGGGCTAGAGGGTCAGATCTGGGTGACCCGCATTTTTCGATCTTTTCAACCGCCGTCTTGGACTTTGGACTCCATACTTTGTGCAGTCTTTGTAGCTTCTTTTCTACTTCTTCTTTCTGCAACTTTTTGGTTTCTTGCACAAGGATTCTCGCGTGCGCAAGCAATGCGCGGTTTTTCTGAATGCGCTCCTCAAGGGTTGAACGGGTCCTTTTGACTTGGATCCATTCACTCGTTGATGATTTGGAGGAGGGGGTGTTTGCTCGTTGCTGGAACAATTTGCGCCTTCTGAGTTTCAGATCTGCATTGTAGCAGACCCCGTCAAAAGGCTCCAAAGCATTGGCGAATTGGCGTGCGAGGCGTTGATGTTATCTTTGTCGTGCCCTCTTCGATAGGAATGGCGCGCCCTCAGTACTCAATTCCTTGGTTGAGGAGTCCAGATCTGCAGATCCGATGTCGTTAGAGGCCGGAGGGGCATTGCAAGGTATAGCTACCGTAGCAACGGGGACGTTGATCTTCATGCGCTTGCGAATGGAGGAGGATCTGGAGGAGGAGGACAACAGATACTCATCGAATTTCAGTTGGTCGAATTCGTACTTGACCTCTTCGTCAACCGAGATCCGGATCTGTGGTTGTGACACGACAGCTTCGGCAGCAAAGCTGTTGGCTCCCACTGTGGTTGTCAACGTGTTTAAGGCGAAAGTTGATGATTTTATTGCTTTAAATCTATTACAACTTCAATCGTTATAATAAACTCAAATAAACAAAAAAAGTAGATCTTTTTATAAGATCGACTTATACAATGAAAAAAATTATAACTCTCGTCAAACAGCGCAACGAACGTTTATCCTCCGCTTCTTGTGTGAGATCTTTGCCTGTGCCGGGGACGTCGATATCCGTGGATCGCCTATGGATCAGATCCGGTTGTCAGAAAATTGACAGAGCTCCTACTTCACTAAGAAAGTATTCGCTTGAAACACTGAAATCGACCAAGTAAAATCAGTAGCTCTTCTCAAGATTAAAACCAAGCCTAATCTCGAAGAATAGACAGATGGGGGAATACGGGTTCAGATCCTTCGAAAGCCTTCCTCTTTATGCAGAAGTTTGTCGGGATCTAACTTGTCCTCTGAAATTCGTGCTCCACTCTCCAATTCGGCAGCGTTTCGTCCTCTTGATCCCCCATGTGAAATGAACCCCTAGGCCTGTATTTATAGGCTTCGGTTGGGGGTTTTTGGATAAAAATAAGTGATTTGGCCTTATCTTCAGTCAATAACGACCTAACCATGCTTGTGGATGATATCAAATTAGTTAGGAACCCCTGGAATAGATAAATTCTGAGAAAACCGCTCAAAACCGTCAAAAATACATTTTCGGGTCAAACCTGCGCGACGGACGGATCCATCCTACGTCGGCGCGGGTCGGACGGATTCGTCCTGCGTGGACACAAGTCGGACGGATCCGTCCCGCGTCGACGCAGGTCAGACGGATCTGTCCCGCGTCAACGCAGGTGGACGGATCCGTCTCATGGTTACTGTAGCACGGATCCGTCCCGTGGTTACTGTAGTGTGGATCCGCCAGTGGTTACTGTAGCACGGACCCACCCTGTGGTTACTGTAGCGCGGATCCATCCCCATGGTTACTGTAGCACGGATCCGCCCCCAGTTACTGTAGCACGGATCCGTCCCATGGTTACTGTAGCACAGATCCGTAGCAGCCTTAAATCACTTATCCGATCTCGGAATGAGATGATTCAAGATGTGTTAAAAATCTGACGAAGAGACCTTCAACTTTTGTCTTTTAAATTTTTCCATATTCAAATTGTATCATGGTCGAAATATCAATTCTTTGTGTGAGCCACTTTGAGGTGTTTGACACTTTCTGACTTCTCCGGACTTGTATTGCGCATTTCGTCATTCCGTTGACTTGTACACTCTAATGACTCACTTTGTATATTCATTAGCTTCCACGGGGTCGGATAATCATTTCCTGACTTGAATGATGACGCTTATCGTCTGCATTTCGTCTCGAGCTGTGTGTAGGAACCTATAGATATTTTTATACGCCTACAATGTTGTTAAGTTATTTTAAAATTAGCCCTTTATATGATTGACATTAGGTCCCCGAGTTGTTACGTTAGTTTGAAACTAGTCTCTCCAGGCAAGAGTAGCAAGAAGAGAGATTAATTTGAATAACTTATAAGGATAAGGTAACCTAATAGCAAATTTATTTGATTGACTAATTTTAATATAATTTCAATGATGCTCACATAAGAAAATAACATTGATAAGCATATCTGCTGCAGACAACTGCCACATAAGTTTCTGAACAAATCTGCATTCACTTTTGTCACCTTCTGTCTAAGCTTGTTAGATGCATAAACAATCCAATGTATGGAATTATTAATAATAGAAGGCATCATACTAATCTATACTACTTATAAAAGAGAATAAGGTTGTCAAAACTTTTGATTTCCTAATATATCCCCCAATATTCATCCAAATCACTATATTGCACTCAAAGTCTCATTTAATTAATACATACTAACAATTATTATGAGACTAATTAAAGCATTATTATCATTTAGTCATGTACAATATAGTTGGACTTAAGGGAAATAATACAATCCTTACTTTTGTCCTCTTAATAATTAATTTCCTCAACTATTCTATCTATAACCCATCTAGAACCTCAAAAAATTAGATAATTGTTGTCGCTTGGATGCTTGAAGTACAACTGTTTAAGCTCCTTCAAATTGACAATTAGTGGTTAGTATAATTAATCTTTTACCATCTCTAATAAATAATACAATTATTCTTTTGCCTCCTCTTTACCTCCAAATCAAACGTTCTCTAATAATTCATGTCACTGCTTTGTCTCCATTTTCTCCGCAAATAAGGGTATCACTTCTTACTTTATCTTTCTCTTCAAATAGCATAATTAAAGGAGGCGGTGGAGAACATCATGAAGATATTGAAGGAGATCAACACTAGAGTTGTGATGGTACGAGAAGAAGCATGGTAAGGTAATATTCTTAATTAATTGCATTTTCTCACATGTATGGTTTTAAAAGGAGGCTCTTATGTATCCTTCTCAATTTTGAAACAATTTCATCAAGCTATAGACTTGACATGTGTTTTTTCTGATTGTGGATATCAGTGTTGTTTGCTTTGCTTTCCTATACATAGTATCTATCAAGCAGCTCGCATTGGCTTGCAAGGAAAAGGAGAATTCTTGGTATAAGTGCTAATATTGATTCTACTTTAATATCTGAGCCTTGTTAACCTAATTAACTATTGTGCGAATGATGATAAAAAAATCTTAGTCTATGAATACATCCACGCACTAGGATATCTCTAAGACCATCTCCATTGTATATTACAGTATAATCCTCCAACATATCAAATTCATTTGTCTAGACTTCATATGATGTAAATTGCTCTATAACTATATTCATCTTATAGATCTCGGTTTAGATAAAATGCAGCTTGACTGGAATACAAGAATGAAAATAGCTCCTGGTGTAGCTAAATGATTGGATTAATGTTTACATGATAAAACAAACCTTCCGGTTATATATCTTGATTTAAAATGCTCTGATATTTTGCTTGGAGGGGGATTTCATCCAAAGTTATCTGATTTTGATTGGCAAAGCTTGGTCCTGTTGGTGATAAGACTCATGATTCTACTCGACTAATCGGTTCTTGTGGATATTTGTGCACCTAAATATGCTATGATTGGACTATTGACTCTAAAATCAGATGTATATAGTTTTGGGCTGTTATTCTTGAGATTAACACAGGAAGAAAAGCGATTGAAAATTTAAGATCCGGTGCAGAGCATGACATGGCTAAGAAGCTTTTCTTTATTATTTGTCTTCCATCATTAGACATTTTAGTAAAGAGAAAGCAAGGGAATTTTGCTTGGTTTACTTATATGAGATACCCTATTATGAAATTTTACATAGGAGGGTGTCTTGACGTTCCCATGAAGTTAAAGACAGTTTAGAAGGCCATTTCACTCCCCTTTTTCTTTCTTATATACTTTTTAATGTAAATTTCAATTGTCTTTTTTGAGCTGTGAAATTAATGATGTTGCATAATTGGTTAGATAAGGACCCTGATATTTATGAATGGTCTAACTTGTATTGATTATTGGATGTGTTTTATATATTTTATATAGCCTACAATAATTTTTCAGTCCAGTTTGCGTCTTGATTTGATTATTTTTTCCTCTCCTATATTTTACTTGTATGACTATTGTTTTTTTATTTGACAATTTTATTTGCAAACCTTGTGAAATGAAAAGGGGTCATAATATTCCAGACATTATGTTGGCTAATTCATTTAGTTCTCTGGCTTGCCAATAATTAGAGTATATCTTAAGATGCATATTATTTTTGAAAATTTGAGTTGGGATCTAACATATGTATATTTTAGACAATAAATAAAATTTTGGTAGACTATGACAATGATCTAATTTTTTTATTATTTTTAGACTGTGATCAATGTCATAAACATTATTTTAGACAATAGAACTTGGATGAAGAGGATGAGTGGGAAGGAATAGTGACCACTATTTTGATTGTAGTATTTCATTGACTTAATGTTTATGCATGCATGAACTGACTCTTGTATGTAACATGGATTCAATGTTCTTTATTGGATTTGGGCTAGAACTATCTTAGCATTTGCATCCTAAGGGATGACCTATAACAGTTGTTGACTGGGAAGCTTTTCTTAATCCATGATTTTTTTATTTCTCGCACTCATGCAAGTAATAATATGGTTTTATAATCATTTCTTTGAACTGAGAATCCGACTGACAAGGGTCAATGATAGCATGATCTAGAATGTGTTGAGAGTAGTAATGAGCAGCAGACATGTAATTTAATGTCTAAACAAGCAAAAAAATATTAACTTCATTTTATCTATTCACTTCTTTTTTTAGTTTTTTCAAGTTACTCTTTCTTTTCCAGAGGATTCAATTGTGAAGTTTATGTAGTTGAGCCTCTTAACCTTTAATTTTGATGAGCTTTATGTTTTTTCTTGAGTGCTACTAATGATCTATGTAGAAACTCTTCTTTTTACCATGAGTTAAATGATAGAAAGTGACCGATGTTTTGTAAGATAAGATCGAGACAACAATGTTTAGAAAGGGGCACAAAGGCTTGAGTAAACATATGTTTGTGCATGAAGGTTAAGTTTGTTTTTTATTCATATTGATTGCGGAAGCGACATTTTACTAAAGTATACTACTTAAAAAATGAAATATATCTAGATATTAAACTGTTTGTGCACTATATAGTATTTTTCAATGCCGACATCTAACATATATAGTATTATTAATAAATTTAGTAGTCAAATTTTGTTCAATTATATAGGTATATTAAAATATTGTTATGTTAATTAGTTTAATATATTTCATATACCTTATAAAAATATATCAATATAATGTTCATGAAAATGTTTGAGAAAGAAATTTAAAATATAACACAAGTATGTCAATGTGCAATGCATATGCATTATATAGTAGCTTAAAGAAATAAAAGCATTAACTATAAGCAAATATCATTAGTAGAAAATATTTAATGTGTAACCTCTGTTTCCAAGGGGACACTTCCAATTTCAATTTTTTTAATATTTTACTGGTAGGATAAGAATTTCATGATAATGAACAGACATGTCTAATGTTATTCATATGCTTCAATTTCAGACATCTTGATAAGCCATAATTTCCGGGTTCCTTTGGGAACACAATTTAAAGAACCAAAGCCCAATAGTGCTAATGACAAAACGTTTGATCGTATGAATGCAATACACCTAGAGGCCTACATAGGCCTCTATTGTTGGGTGATACCATGGTACTGATATGCCGGTGACAGATTAATACTTGCTACATCAATTATTAATGCATAGAAATGCATTTTTTTACTCTAAAGAATTGACATTCCAGTTGTATTATCTCTTTTAATGAAGATTCATGGCTATGTTATTTTCTCTATCTTATTCTATACTACTTTCTAGCCTCTAGTTCATGGTTGTGTCTAACTGCATGAACAACCAAGGACAAGGGAAAATCTCTGATGAATTTTCACTACTTATGTGAAAATGAATCTTAAAAGAGTTAGTTCGGTCTTGGAGTGTATATACAGACATCAAAAAGGTAAACCATGATTCTATGTACGTATATATATATTAACTAAGGGCGGAACCTTGTCTTTGGATAAAAGAATAATAGCTCTAATCAAGTTGTTTGCATTTTGCTGAAATTCCTTGTGTCTACTATTTTTTGTCAACTAACATATTAATTTATCAACCTCATGTATAGGACTCATGCGTTGCATAGCAAGAAGTCTGCCACATGGCACCCTGTATGGCACACAAACGCACATGCACATGCATATGAGAGCATTCGAATAGAGATACCGTATATTTTAACCGGTTGATCTCCACTGTTATGGTAATTTACCATCTAAAGATAAAGATATCAAAAGATCGACTGCATAGGCTTAAAAAAGCCACGGTCCAAACCAGCTTAGGGGCCCCAAAAGCCCAGCCAAGGGCAAGTCTATCGACCAGCCGAGCAGACTAGTCATCTTTTGACCAATAGTCATCATTACCGACTCGAAGTACAAGATCAGTCGGTCCCTCGTAATTAAGATGACTCCTCGAGCAGACGCCTCAACCATACACTCGACCCGAAGCTCACTAGGCTGTCAGGTTGGAAAATCATAATGACGACTCACAGATCAACCCGCCCTTACTAAAGGGATAAGATCCAGCTAAGCTCGCTTCAGATGTTAATCGGCACTACAACATTGACCAGTCCCATCAAGATCTCCGCTTTGATAAATCCCGTGCATAAGCCGCTTATTCTCTTCACAAGTCCCTTCCCAGAGATCACCATGATGTTCTCCTGGGCTCAACAGGCTTCCCCTCCAATCACCAGCCGCCGTCTGGAGGGGGAACGACAACCAAGTAGCTGGCATATCCTCTGCCCTGCCTCGTCTGTCAAATCCAGGATACTGAGAAGATATTTCTCTCATGTACCCGAATGACTTCCCTTCCAATTGTTAGCCGATATCTGGAAGGAGAAGGATGACTCAGCAGCCTGTCTGCTCACCCCTTAACCGCCTCCTGTGCATAGTCAAAGCCAAGAGTCAAACTCTCAGAGGCGATGAGCTATAAAAGGAAGGAACGAAGGTAAAAGAGGGGGGATTTTTTCTGCTACTTCTTGATAAAAACTCTGAATTTACCTTGGCTAAAAAGAACTAATAACTCTCAAAGAGTACCCTCTAAGGACCTCAATGGCCCAGAGACTCTCCCTCAAACCCCACTCAAGCTCATGAGCTGACTTGACCGTCGGAGATACCACAGGGAAATGAGCCCCGCCCTCCTACGGGTTTCTTCTTGTTTGTGCAGAAGGATCAGGAGTTCCAGTCTAAGGATCGGGCATAAAGTCAGAGAAGGAGTCGGCCCCATCTCTCATCCCCTCTCTATTCACCACTAGCGCGAAGACCAGAACTGCAACCCCATCTACTATGTGTTCACGACATCAAAATCCACTTAAGATGGATGATGACCTATACATATGACTGATCAAGCAGCAATGTAAGCGGTTAAATTATTAACTACGCTAATCTTTTATTTTCAAATGACAAAGCTTTCCATGAAAGCAGAAATACCATAAAACCACTTCAATGATATAACTGATGCTGACAAAAAATAATTACAGCAAGCAAAAGCAATTAAAAACAATTAATTTCAATTAATTGTAATTAACTATTAAAATTAATTAGCGGTAATTAGTTACAAACTTAATTAACAACAATTAATTAAATTTAACTAAAATATTAAATTACAAATTTCTGGGTGAACAGTAATTAAAACTAATTTTTTAACAATAATGTTAATTAATAGATAATCAATTTAGCAGTAATATTTTTTCCCTTAACGAACAATAACTTTTGATGAATAGTAAATTTTTTTAAAAAAAATCAGATTTAAAAACAAAAGTTATAAACTGCTTAATCTTCTAGATTGTTGGAAAAAATATCAAATAAGATTATAGCATGCAGATAAATCCGAATAAAATAAAACAATAAAATCTAGCCTGAATGAGAGCAGTCGTGTAATCACTACCTTAGAAGATTAAGGAGCCGACTATCGCCCTGGCGTAGATGATCCTCTCTCCCCTAGCGGTAAAAACTCTCGGAAGCGGTCGACCTCTGTACTTGGGCGAGAGAACAGAGCTTCTACTCAGATGAAGAAAGTTGCCCAAAAAGTAAAACAAAAAATATAAAAGAAAATAATATACAGAGGAGAGAAGAGAAATAAGAGAATTTCTCTATATCCCGAATAAGTGAAAGGTTGTACATATAGGCTTTCAGATAGCCGTTACAAACCCCTCAATAAATTCAGTAACATTCGCCATAATGTCGACTGTTAAGCAATAAACCCGCATCCGTTACACACGTGAAAAACGTGCAAAATAAAGCCATAGAAAACAAAAAATATGTGTGTGTGCGGTGCGGCGAGGCGCGGCGTGCTCGTGTGTCATATGCAAAGCCCAAATAATACAAAACCCCAAAACACTATTCAAAGCTCAATAAGAGGAGAACCATTATAAACCACCAACTATTCATTTTATTTTCTAATGTGGGGCTATTCACTAAGTCAAAATTACCTTTTCTCCAACAAAATATCCAACATATTATACCCCCCCAATCTAACTGGAGAGAGAAAACAAATACAAGATTGAGGAGAAGAGGAGGTCAGTAGCGAGAGTGAAGAGAGTGGAGGGGAGGAAGTAGGAGAGAAATGAGGGGAGGGAAGTGAGAACAAAGGAGGACGAGGGGCGTGGGGCGAGGCAGGGGGAGGTGTTAGAGTTTGGAGAAACCTGAGAAGAGGAGAAGGTAGTGGAGGAGATGGAGGAGGAGAGAAATGGGAAGAGGCGAGGGAAGAGAGGAGTTGGAGGGGGGTCATTTGTGGAGAGGGAGGAGAGGAGAAGAGTGTTAGGGTTTGGAGAAATCCTAGAGATGGAGGAGATACAGGAGGGGAGAGCGAGAGGAGAGGTAAGAAAGTAGAGGAGGACGAGGAGGGGAAGATGAGAGGGAAGGGAGAAGGTGGAGACACAGAAGAGGGGTAAAGTTTGCATTTCAGACTTCTAAAAAAAGGTGTGACATTACAGACATATTAGCGAATATAGGTGATTTTGATTAAAAAAACCAAACATAAAAATTATTAATTTGGACAAACATTAAGATGATTTTTATGTAAAAACCCTTTTCAAGATAATATTTTAAGATAAGCTTCCGAAAATATTTAAATCCTGTATATAACACTAAAAGGCAAGATTATAACACCTGCAGAGTGTACGAAGAACTTTACGTTTACTTTCATAAATACATATTTTTCCATTCATGTTGTTGATCCAAACAGCTTCTTGCTACATGTTACCAAACTCAAATAGATTTTTTTTAAAAAAATTCATGTTCTCTCTATGTAGGGTTTTTCCGATAGTCCCTTTCGTCTTGCATATTTCGAATATTAGTCCCTCAAATCATTAAAATTGTAATTAAATCCCTTAATTCTTAAATTATTTAAAATTAGCCCCTCAAATAATCAAAACTACTTCTAAGTCCCTCAATTCTTAAGCTATTTTGAAATTAGTCCCTCAAATCGTTGAAGTTGCTATTAGATCCCCCAATTCTTAGGTTATTTTGAAAGTATTCCCTCCGATCAAGTGTAAAATTATCAATAGAGGGAAATTAGTCCCTCAAATCATCAAAATTTTTATTAAATCCTCCAGTTTCATAAGTTGTTTTAAATTAATTACTTTACTTGCTAATTCTACTAATAATTTCAGGGAGTCG
>BQKN01066338.1:30022-42216 GCA_022839385.1 Asparagus kiusianus | reverse complement strand
GTCTGTGTTGGACACTTAATCGTTTTCGGACATGCCACTCATGTGAGTTTGACATGACACTTATGGTGGCCTTGTCATGATTACATTTATTGGTAGAGATGGGTTTGTATTTGCTTTATTTATTATTTCTTGTATTAAAACTCGGGTTTAGTATTTAGGGATTTACAATTGGAAATACAAGGTATATACATGAGGTTTTCCTTGTTTGGATTATTTCGCTCGACGTACCTACGCTCGTGTTGTAATTTCCTAAATACCAAAACCCATTTTTGTTAGGACAAATGATTTTATATTATTATGTATTAACTGTATTTTCATACACAACAAGCCCTATCCCTTGGGGTTGGTTGTGATGTTGCTCGCTAGCGCTTTGACGCTCGTTGTTCCTCCCCCTTTCAGGTAACGAGTCAGAAGCCCGGAGAGTCGTAGGTTGATGGCGATGCACTTTAGCTTTAGCTGTCTATTTAGTTATATTTTATTTTGTACTCCACATGAGACATTTTTAGACTTGAGAGGTCTATGTTCTAGAGTTGTAAAGGCTATGTGCCTTATTTCCTGTATCAGATATTATGTACTTTGAGACATGTTGAGATCTCCAGAATTGTTATTATTCATTTCAGACTTTGACTATGTATTCCAGTTTATTTGGTTGATGAGATGTGTTAATTCGATATTCTATCATTTCATCAAGTATATGTTGTAAAACCTTTTACTTGCTTTGTACCTACACCTGTTGTTGATTCCACTAGAGAGATAGTAATTGTGATGGTGAAACATGTTATTGCACGGTGTAGTGCATGGCAGGTTTGACATTCTTGGTTTCACCTCGGACTGCAGCCTTGTGTGAACTCAGGGGCGTCACAGCATGAACCACAATCAAACATGTACGCAATGGGTACATATAGTTCTCTATGTTGGGAAAACAATAGCAAAAGTTCAAAAAGAATATAATATGCTGGTGAAAATAACAGACTTTAAACATTGGTGAATAAACAAAAAAATTTGATTAACCGGAAAAAAATATTGACATGATAGAATTTCAATCGGCAAATAATATATAGTTTCAGTTGTATCTGTTTTTATATTAAATTGTGTTGCTCCTATGTTGAGCAATTATGATATAATAGTCTAATGAAATATGTACCGCTAGTTTTAATATGCTACTGAAATATGTACCACTATTTTTAATCCTTACCCCGCAAAAAATTCTTATTGTTTGAATTTAATTAATAGCTGAGAGAAAATAAAAATAAGTAGTCAAAAGCCATGATTTTTAAATTGATTCTTATTATTAATAGGAGTATAATTGAAAAAAAACCTAACTAATTTGATTCTCCCCTTGAATGGGAATGATCATTCCCTATCTTCTCACTTGGAATGCACATTCCCACAAAAAGTGAGAATGTCCATTCCATGGGAATGGTCATTCCAACATCTAAAAACAAGTTTTGTTTGGTATGAGGGAATGAGAAGTGAGAATGGAATTCCATTCTACCCCATTCCCGCTTACCAAATGGCGCCTAAGATTGAACCTATTAGTTTATTTCAATTTGTATTTAAGAATTACTCTCTTTTTATTCACATATCTCTTAGATTTTCTAAGCATAGACTATCAAGTTACTTAAAACAAGCATAACTTATCAAAATTATATCTAAGCAATATTGATATTCATGAAAAGAACTAAATAACTAAATAATAACCATAGAATTGAATAAGCATAATATATCAAACCACTCAAGGAAAACATAGACTATCAAACTTTTTTTTACTAATTAGTTCTCTAGTTCATTATTCTAACGTGATCATTTTAAGCACAAAGGGAGCAATAAAAAATACAGGAGGAAATTAAACTAATTTTATCTAATTCTAGATTTCTTACAAAAAAGGCCTACTCATATTAAAAAAATAAAAACAAACAAGGAAAATCTATATTAGAAAGTATTAAGGGTAAGAAAATAAATCTAAATTAAAAAGCAAATAAAGAAAGAAAGAAAATAAGGCATAAAAAAAGAAAGAAGAATAAAATCTACACTATACAGGAGTAAAAGAGCAAAATTAAAAAAATAACACTATAAAGTAATAAATAAATCTATATCACAAAGCATGAAATAAATCTATTCTCAAAAGTTATACATCTACTCTATCAAACATAAAAGTAAAAATAAGAAATAAATCTTAAAATATGTAATTCTAAAATAAAAAAATAAAGACTTATATTGCAATATTGGCCCCTTGAAAAGCAAATCCCCATCTTAATCATCAGAATAGAACAAGAAAGAAAATTGGAAAAGAGGGAATTTTTTTATTTATTATTAAAAAAAATTTTACAACTTGAAAATATTTTCAATTAAGAGCAACCCTCCTCTCAAAAATAGAGATTACAAAATTTTTCACATCTCCAAACCTCTAACTCTCCCCTCTATTTATAGTCTACAGCCTTCAACCACAGCCTTTGGATCGACTAGGGTTTTGGGAGAATGAAAGTCAACGGTTGATCGATTATGTTACACCCTAATTGATGAACTCGTCGATGGGCTCATTGATGTAGGGTCAAAAAATTGATGTTGATTGATTTCTTGTGTTAAGAAATGAGTTTGATCACTTGGTACGAATCCCTTACAATCACTCACTCTCTCGATTACAGAGGAAGAGAAAATTAATTTGACTTCTCTTTTGTTTAAAAGTGGGTTCTTGGTAGCGAAAGGATGCTTCTCTCGATGCTCAAGTTGAGATTGCTTCCGTTGACGATCAGATCAAGATCATTTCAACTCGAGAAGAGAATCGGACTTTGTTGATGGTTTAGATTAGAACCGAGATTTGGATCTCAATCTTGAATGCCAAAGCTCAGCCTCTCGTACTCCTCGTCTGCCCCCTCCTTTTATAGCTACTCATAGCTATTTATAGGCTTTTAGTGCGTAATTGATGCGCTGAAATTGTGGAGTCATGGAGTAACTGATGCGCTGAAATCGTGAAGTCGTGGCGTAACTTGTTTTCTTCAGGAACAAGTTCTATTGTAGAATTCATTATAACTGTTTATCGATTACAATGAATACAAAAGAGTAAGCTTCGTACTTTGTAACTACTCTTTACAACAAAAATCAAATTACAAGCTCCTTTGAAACAAACACAGGATCGTTGTTTGGATCGTTGCTTACGTGGGATCTTTGCCTATGCCAGGGGTGCGTTAGCCCGTGGACCACCGAATCACGAATTCTGATTGAATCGTGAAGGCTTTGGGGATTCTTTCTTCGTTTAGAAGAAAGAATAGTTTCAATGAATATCTTATCGAAGTAAGATGAACACTCTTCTTAAGATCAAGTCAAAGTTTAGATCTTAAGGAACCTCCGAATTGTTGAAAGGAGATGAACTCTTGAAATTTGCCAAACCTTTTAAAAATCTCTACCCAATTGCTCAAGTAATGGTCTCTCTGCTCTCTTGGATCTGCTTCAAAAAATGCTCAGCCCCCTCTTTTTTTGTAACCGTTTCTCCCGTCTGTAAATGACATGACTCTTGCGGTTATGGGCGTGATTCTCGCTTGTAACTACTCCCCCCACGTGCATAGGTGATCCCTAGCAGTTAATAAGCCATATGGATCATACAAAACTTAAGAAACCTATCAAAAAACACATCTTTAGCTTCTCAGTGTGCGAGACGGTCTCGTATTTTCGAGACAGTCTCGTATTTCTGAGACAATTATAACTATCTCACATTCCGAGACAGTTGTAACTGTCTCACACTTCCGAGACAGTTTGTACTGTCTCGGATATTTTGGCTCTAACTTTCTCGTTCGATCTCGAAATGAGGTGATATAAGATGCTTTAGAAAGATGGTGAAGAGATATACAACTTTTATTTTTAAGACTTTTCAGATTCTGTGTGAATCATGGTCGAAATCTTAGTTCTTGTCTTGTAGTTTCTGAGACAGCTGCATGTCTCTAGGAAACTATGTGTTGTATTTTATCTCTAATTCCCAAGTACGATCTCAGAATAAGATGATCCAAGATGCATTGGAAAGCTTGTGAAGAGCTCTACAACCTACCATAGACTTGCATTTCTGAGATAGTTATAACTATCTTGCATTCCGAGACAGTTGCAACTGCCTTGCACTTCCGAGATAGTTTGTGCTGTCTCGGGTATTTTGACTCTAACTCTCTCGTCTGATCTCGGAATGAGGTGATCCAAGATGTGTTGAAAAGATCGCGAAGAGATATACAACCTCCCATAGGTTCATATTTCTGAGACAGTTGTAACTGTCTTGTATTCTGAGATAGTTGCAACTGTCTCGCACTTCCGAGACAGTTTGTACTATCTTGGGTATTTTAGCTCTAACTCACTCGTCCGATCTCGGAATGAGGTGGTCCAATATGAGTTGAAAAGTTTATGAAGAGATATGAAACCTCCCATAGGTTCTCATTTCTGAGAAAGTTGTAACTATCTCACATTCCGAGATAGTTGCAACTATCTTGCACTTCTGAGACAGTTTGTGCTGTCTCAAGTATTTTGGCTCTAACTCCCTCGTCCGATCTCAGAATGAGGTGATCCAACATGTATTGGAAATATAACGAAGAGATACATAACTTTTGTATTTTGATATTCTTTAGATTTGAATCACATCATTGCTAAAATATGTGAGACATATTATAATTTCTGAGACAGTTGCATGTGTCTCAGAAACGTATGTGATGTCTGCATTGTTGTTTTGCTTCTAACTCCCTTGTCCGATCTCAGAATGAGGTGATCTATGATGCGTTGGAAATATCACGAAGAGATCTACAACTTTCTATAGGCGAGACACTCATGGAGTGGGCGAGACATATATGGTACTTTGCCCTTTTGTCGGTGAAGCACAACTCCCGGTTGAGTTGTTCCTTTATCATTTAGCGTGTTTCACAGACTCGTACGCTTCGCCGACTTACTTCATGTGCTTTTTAACTTCTCTACAATATCAGATGATCTCCTTTAAATTAGATAATCCTTCTCAACTCGGATAATAACATTCATCGTCTTTTCTTTATCTCGAGCTATGTGCGAGAACCTATAGGCAATTTTTTATGCCTACAGATACCCCCTCTAAAGTGTTTCAGCCTTATTCTTTTATAAAAGAGGCTAGAATACTTTGGATATGATACGCTTAGCCATTAATTCATTGATTTTTCAACTTTTAGTCTATTCAGTTTTTTGTCGGATACCTAAAATTTTTCCGGTGTTGCGTTTATCGTTTGACTGTTGTCAAAACCTTAAACTGAAGCTGGCGTGTTGATTTTTGAATTAGCTCGTATCATTAGGTTAACATTGAACTAATCACCTTCGTCGGGAGTTTGTATCTGAGTCATGATTAAACTCCGTGAATTATTTCCTTGAACTGACGTTTCATCCTGAGCCTTGTTTCGGCGGAATTATCGACACATTGGATAGAGTAGACTTTCGTTGTAATGCGTTGACTGGCGTTGGGACATGGCAAGCCCAAGTGTAGAAACTGTAAGACCAATTGTTGATGTTGGTTCATTTTCCTATACGGAGTTTCTCCTGGCGTGGATCGTTATACATTTGTCGGTCTTTTTACTTAATCACAGGGGGATTTTGATTGTAGAACTAGTCATTAGAGCTGATATGACCACAATCACTAGAGAGGCTTTTTCGATACTGTCTTGTGTGCATGAGACAGTATACCCTACCTCGTGTGTCTGAGGTGGGTTCAATTGTCCCGCTTGAAGAAAGGTAGCCTTCGGGCTGAATTTGTGTCTTCCTTAAGTTTGGCGGAGCTTAAACTTTATTATGATTGCTTATCCTACTCAGAGTAAATACTTATAGGATTTTTGGCAAACCCCCAGCCATCAACGGATTTGATAAGCCTTTATCGACTACCATTTGAATCGGGCTAGCATGCAGATTGTTTAAGTTCGTTCTACATGTAACGTTGTGCTAAGAGAATAAACTCTCTTAGACTTAGTGCTATGATGTTGAATACATAGGTTTGGTTTTTTGCGGGAATGTACCACCCAACAACGTGTATTAGACGTAGACTTATCTCTAATAAGGGACTGAGATAACGTCCCTCACGTATAAAACATGGATTATATGCATGGAAAAGTGTATTTATATCTGGCTGTCAACTGCGATATCATGCACCTGATAACAATCGGGTCATAGGTTCTTGTATATAATCTGTAGTCTTCTGTTTTTTTAAGTAATTGATTACCCATTTGAGTTAGGATTCTAAATCGAACTGAAAGTCTTGGTTCTTGTTTCCCTTTCTAATCTTTTGTTTTGTGGCCCTATCTATAATAACCTTATTTTTCACACTTCTAATGTAACTCCTATCTTCATTGTTTCTTTCTGGCTCAGATAATTTTTATGTTCCCTTTCTGTCTCCCTTTGCTGAGGAGTTCAACTAGATTACCCAGTCATTTAATTGTAAAATTTAGAAACCATTATAGATTTCTTTTCTTTTTGAACAGATTATTGACGGGGTCCATATTGGCACACGAGATGATGCATGCTTGGTTGTGGCTTAAAGGTACTTTATCGAATAAATTCACATCATTTGGTGCATAAAAGCTCAGATAGTATAATACATATAACTTGTCACTCACACTGATAGGGGTTAACTAGCAATTAAATTCCATATAGCAGTTCAATAACCGACATAAATAACTTGCAAAAATTGCAGAGAGACTTAGTCAGAGAGGTTTTTTTGGATCCTCACGTATAAAACATGGATTTGAAACTATTGATGGGTTACATCTTTTTGGTGAAAAGATGAACCCGACACTGGAGAGGAAGACTTTTATATTCTATCTCTTGGTCTCTTTTTGTTAGTAGAGATGAACCCAATGATGAAGAGGAAGAATTTTATATTCTATCTCCTGGTCTCTTTTTTATTGGTAGAGATGAACCCGATACTGAAGAGGAAGAATTTTATATTCTATCTCCTACTGCAAAAGAAACTCAAAGTAGGATCTCTACTTCGAGAATCTAAAGGGTAAAACTAAGAGTAGGATCTCCACTCCGAGAATCGAGAAGATTTAGATAACCCTAATTGTTAAAATGACTGATTATCCAATCTAAAAGTGAATTTCTCATTTATCGGATGGAATTCCAACTATGGTCCTAACTGTTTAAAGGTTTGACCGAGTGGGGAATGTGTGGGAACCTTTCATTTATCGAGAGGTGATTCCAATTTTGATCCTATCTGTTTAAAGCTTTGACCGAGTGGAAGTTTGAGATGATCCTAACTGTTAAAAGGTTTGATCGTTTAATTTGTGGACCTCTTATTCATGGAAGGAATCGAGAGGGAATTTTGGCTTTAGTCCTAATTGTTTAAATGTTTAATCAAATAGGAGTTTGAGATGATCCTAAATGTTTAAAGGTTTGATTGTTCAATTTGTGGAGCTCTCGTTCATGGAAAGAATCGAGAGGGGATTTTAGCTTTAGTCCTAACTGTTTAAAGGTTTGACCAAATGGGAGTTTGAGACAATCCTAACTGTTTAAAGGTTTGATCGCTCTATTTATGGAGCTCTCGTTCATGGAAGGAATCGAGAGGAGATTTTAGCTTTGGTCCTAACTATTTAAAGGTTTGACAAAATAGGAATTTGAGACGATCCTAACTGTTTAAAGGTTTGATCATTCAATTTGTGGAACTCTCGTTCATGGAAGGAATCGAGAGGGGATTTTGGCTTTCATCCTAACTGATTAAAGGTTTAGCCAAATAAGAAATTTGAAATGATCCTAACTGTTTAAAGGTTTGATCACTCAATTTATAAGTAGTCCTCTCGTTCATGGAAGGAATCGAGAGGGGATTTTGGCTTTGGTCCTAACTGTTTAAAGGTTTGACCAAATGAGAAGTGAAAACGATCCTAACTATTTAAAGGCTTGATCGCTCAATTTGTAAGTGATCCTCTCGTTCATGAAAAGAATCGAGAGGGAATTTTGGCTTTAGTCCTAACTATTTAAAGGTTTGACCAAATGAGAAGTGGGAGTAGGATACAAATAATAGTGAGAATGTTGACTTGTATAAATCACTTGGTGGGGGTTTTCGGTGTCTAAGTGGATAGGATTTAACATGAAGAGGTTTGATAATTGTTATGGATCAGCAGATTGAAATTTTGGATGTCGTATCAGGACTTCAACAATGAGAATGTTAAAGGCTTAGACACAGTGGGAGTTTGAATGAATTCAACTGTGAAGAATTTTGGTGGACCCATCGTCAATTAATTTAATCAGTAAGGGATTTTGTGGTGGAGGGCCGTGAATCATTAAGTACTCCACAATTACTCCATGGGAGTTTCGTGAGAGAAGATTGACCCGATGAAGTCATTGAATCTCATCTCAATGAAAGAGTGCTCCGAAAGTCACTATAGGAGGTTTTAAATCATCTTGGAAATGATTAAATAGCCACAGTGAGAGGTTCTTAATCATGATTAAGAATAAATAATTTTGATGATTGGTTTTTACCTTAAATAATCAATCAGTTTTGGGTTATCCTTAAAAATACAATGTGTAGTATTCTCCAGGAACTTCCCATTGGAATGAATTAAGGTATTCCACCCCTAGCTCTTTAGCGAATATGAATCCAATTATATTCGGCCACATTGTTGGGTTATCCTTAACAATATTAAGAGTAATATTCTCCAGGAACTTTTCGTTGTTGGAAATAAGGGAAATAGTTTAACCTTGTATACCCGTCGGAGGAAAAGGAGAAACAGTTTGTACTCTTATACTCGTTGGAGTTACATGGACAAGCAGTTTATACTCGTATATTCATCGAAGTCACATGAAGAAGTAGTTTATACTCGTGTACTCATCGGAGTCAGGGGAAACAGTTTATACTCGTGCACCCAATGGAGTTATATGGAGCCTTTATTTAGCTTGTTTTGCTGTAATGACACCGGAGTCAATTAATGCTTGGATTTTATTTTTGAGGCTGAAGCAAACCTTGGTGGGATGAAGAACCCTTTTGTGGTACACACAGTAGTTTGGATCTGTAATCATCTTAGCACCCTCCTGATCTTTAATAGGTAGTAGCTCGAATTTGTCATTAGCGAAGAGGTATTTTAAGATGGTTGGAACTCCATCATCTTTAAAAGAATACTTCTTCTGGAACTTCGGGTCGGGACTCTTCTGTTACCTCTGGGGTTGCTGTTGTAATGTTTGATTGGCACTCACAGCGGTTGCATATGTCACCGGTTGGCTTCTCTCAGCTTTCTTTCTTTTAAGAAAATGTTCAGCTTGTTCGCCACATAGTTTTAACTCTTTCCAAGTGTTTAAAGACACGACCCTCAGGGCTTCCAGGACATCGATGGAAAGATTATTGTGGCATGTCTGCAGGATAAACTCCTCTGTGATAGGATCTCTGCAATGCATAACCTTGTTATGAAAGCGCTTGACAAAATTATCAATTGACTCTCCGTCTTTTTGTTTCTCATCCAGAAGAGTTTCAATTAACACTTCGGTGTCATCATCGAAGAAATTACTGAGGAACAAACTTTCTATGTCATCCTGGGAGTTGACGCTACCAGGTTTGAGACGTCGGTACCAATCGAAGGTGTGCCTACGAATGGTGCCAACGAATGACCGGACCATCAACGCCTCGTTTCCAAAGATCACACCTAAGTGAGACTTGAAATAAATCAAGTACTGAGTAGGTGAGCCCTTCCCGACAAATGATGTGAAGTTAATCAGATTGAATTTTGCCGGGTACGGTATTGAATCCCATTCTCTTGGATAGGGATACGGAATACCCGTCTTCTTTACTTCCTGAGCGGACATCAAAACATTAACTTTTTTCAAGGTCTTGCATTTTCTTGTCCTCATCTTCATCTCTCTTTGAGTGATGTTGAGCAGAAATAATTGGGTCATCCCCAGTGTTATTAAGATGTGCAATTGAACCACCCCCAATATTATTATTGGGAGGATCCATTGAACCACCCCCAGTGTTATTATCATTGGGAGGTGTATCAGCTATAATGACTTTGTCCACTTCTGGATCACTGTCATTTACAACATTCTGAGTATGGCGGCTGGATTCAGCTTGCTAATCGGACTCAGGAGGTTAAAGCCGTTGAGCTTGCAATTCTCTTATTTGTTGGATAGCCAACTCCATCTCCGTCTTCATCTTAGCTCTAATTTCTTCATGTTGCTTGGCTAGAGCTTCTTGAAGCATTTGAGTAAACTGATCAGGAGTGATTGTGAACACTTCTTTGGTTTGCCCCGTGCTAGATATTGTATCATCAGAAGCGATTACAAAACAAGTGTCCGAAAAGTTCATCCTCCGAGGACATTCCTTCATGCATTCTCTTGTAATCCCTAAGTCTGATGGATCCTAACTGGAGTCGAGATATCCGTTGAGCAATTCTTAGATTGACTTTTCCTTCTGGTGAAAAGTCGGGATTTGAGTCACTTGAATGCCACTTAGACTTTCCTTTATCAACCATATTAATTATGACTTTAGGGAATTCGTCATCTTGGACAGCTGATCTTCTCTTACGAAAATGTCTCGACTTGGGCTTCGACATTTTGGTGAAAAGCCTCTAGAACAGTGAGACTCTTTGTGGGATGGTTTCTCATTTGGAGTAGTCACATTCTTACAGTACTATTCTAATGAATTGCTGACAGGAACAATGAGGGCTCATTTCTCGAACAATCCTCTTTCGGGATTTGTTTACACCCCCAGTTTGATAGTACAACTCATCGGTATGATTACCAGAGCACCCTATCGTCTGTTGGTGTGACCTTCCAGGCATAACGACGTCTTTTGGTGGACACGTCTTCTTCTAGAAATATAAAGTCTTGTTAGCATTCTCAGGAGTTGCACGTTTAGAACCACCCTTTTGCGGGTGTGGAGTCTTAACGGGATTCTTAGCTTCGATATGAACCCCCAAGCGGGTGGAAATCAGGATTTTCCCAACTTGGGATTACTTTGGGTTGGTGGGAGGACGCGTACGACCCCCAGCCTGACAAGTCATTTGGGTTTTGTTCATCGGACCCAAATGTTCATTGACCAGAGCTTTGCCTCGATCTTCGTACAAAGGACCAAGGCGATCCATCATTATGATTTTAACATTTGATAGGTTATGGTTGACCCAAGGCTTCACTGATGGTGTAGCAGATGTATTTGGAGCAGACAGACGAGGAGCGGATATCGATGGAGTCGAAGGATTAGCTTCGGGGGTAGTTCTTTTGGCGAGACACTTGCTAGTGTCTCGAATAAAGTCTCTTTGGGCGAGACAGTTGAGACTATCTCAGACAAAGGCTCTTTGGGCGAGACAGTCTCCACTGTCTCGGCCAAAGGGCTGAGTCTTGACGGTCTCCGAATGCTAATTTTGTACAACTTCGGACTTTGGAATCTAAACTTTACGGAGTTTTGGTGGTTCTTTGGCCACCATTTCCTTCTTCCTTTCTTGTATTTGTTGTACCAGGGCACGGGCATGAGCGACGTTTGCACGATGCTTCTGGATGTGTTCCTTAAAGGTTGAACGAGCTCTTTTGACAAGAACACATTCCTCCGTTGTAAGTTTGCAGAGATGTGAGTGGTTTGTCGTTGAGGTGACTGGACCACTTGATGTTTCCTCGACTTTAGGTCCGTGTGGTAACAAACCCCGTTGGTTTGTTTCAAGGACTTAGCCATTTGACGAGTGTGGCGCTGACGTGGTCTCTGGCGAGCCCTCTTTGTCAGTGTTGGTAGGTTTTGATTCAATGACTCCTTAATTGGAGAAGAGTCATCATGAGCAGAGGTGTTACGAGTAAAATCTTCAGCAATAATCGGACGAGTGTCTTCACCCGTAGCATTCGACGAAGTTGAAAATTTGAAAACCTTCTTAGAAGATGAAATCTTCTGTGACGCCCCTGGGTTCACACAAGGTTGTAGTCCAAGGTGAAACCAAGAATGTCAAACCTGCCATGCACCATACCGTGAAACAACATGTTTCACCATCATAGTTATTATCTATCTAGTAGAGTCAATAACAGGTGTAGGTACAAAAGCAAGTAAAGATAATACACGAAGGACTGATGAATAATAATGATCAAATAGATGTCTCATCATCCAACAAATGGAAAATACATAGTCAATATCTGAGTAAATAAAGTGGAGTACTCAACAAGTCTCAAATACAAGTATCTGACAAAAAGGAAAATAAGGCACACCGTCTTTACAACTTCTAGAACAACGCTCTCAACTGTCTACATAATCTATA
>BQKN01066338.1:16713-30012 GCA_022839385.1 Asparagus kiusianus | reverse complement strand
GCGAAATAATCCAAACAAGGAAACCCTCATGTATATACCTTATATCTTAAATTTATAAACTCCTAAATACCAAACCCAAGGTTCTAGTACAGTAACAATGATAGAAGAAATACAACAAATACCAGAGCATAATTACAGTGTTGTGACATAGCCAACATGAACATCATGTTATTACTTACATGAATATCCTGTCAAAATCTACATAAGTGTTATACCAAAATCTACATAATTATCATGTCGTGAAATGCTGTATAATAGTCACATGCAGGGTTAAGAACTATGTCCGAAATAAGAACTAACCATTGTAGTTTTCCAAACTCATGGAATAAGTGACAATTGTCCAACACGAGGACTGAGAGGGATTATAGTCCAACACGAGGACTTCTATGGATTATAGTCCGACACGAGGACTGTGGAAATAATAAAAGATCGCTATGATACATGTAGTAAAATCTACTTATCAATCTCACAACCAAATCAGTATATAAGTCCCAAATTTATACCCCCAGGTCATCTATCATGCATGGACACATATTGGGACTAATCACCCAGGTCAGATAATCCAGGCAAACCCTCAAGCATGAGTGAAATACTCAAAATACATAAAACTGGAAATTAGCAACAGAGAGTTCGGTGGTCGACCGCACCGGTCGACCGCACTCTGATATGCGGCTGGCGGTCGGCCGCTATGGCTTCGCGGTCGACCGACAAAACGTCGCGGTCGACCGACAGAACGTCGCGATCGACCGCAGCCCTAAACGAGCTTAGCGGTCGACCGATCCGGTCGACCGCCAAGCGAACAGAAACCCAAATCTGGGTTTCTGTCAGCTCGAAACCTGAAACAAACTTTTGTTAAACAAAACCCAACTTATAGAAATGTCATGAATCAGTAAAATCGGGAATATAAACCTTTAAAACTTTGCCACCAAGATCCCATAAATGTATAAACATGATTTACTCATCGTTAACAATAAAAACAGGGTTTTTACTCCTTTCTTAGATATTTTCAGATCTAGATCTGTTAACAGAAAACATTGGTGAGTTTTTTAAATAAATAAAATCCCAAATCCATACTTTATGCCATAATGATCTATTAGCCATTCTAAAATACAAATTTGGCTCAATGAAAACCAATAAAACCCAATTCTTGGCATGAAAACAAAAGGGGTGGGGGTTGGGCGAGAAATTACTCGCCTTGGGTGTTGACGAATGCCCTAGATCTGCAGGAGGTTGATCCTCTACGCTGCAAATCCAAAATCCCGCTGAAAAAATCCTCCAGATCTCCTCCTAAGCACCAAATCCAGCTAGGGTTTTAAGATTAGAGAGATGGGGGCTAGGGTTTTAAGCCTGAGGTGAAGAGAGGCTCTCCTGGGTTGAGTTGGTGTATATACTAACTCCCTAACCCGACCCGAAACCCAAAAGACCCGAAACAAAACCGTAAAGAAAACAAAACTTGGAAGCTCTCTGACCGCTGTGCGGTCGACCGCGTCAGTCGACCGCCACGGTCGACCACGTCGGTCGACCGCGCAACACAAAAATGCCTGCTGCTGGGCATTTCACGCGCTGTCCATAACACTCGATTTCTCTCACTTATAATCACTTGTTGGGTTCTCAAACACAGATAATTACATTCATCTGACATATATATGTATATATATATGATTATTCATCATAAGGGAATTATTTACTATTAATAATTCACATATATTTATTATAGAAATTTTTGGCGTTTTACATCTTCCTGCATTTACGGGGCGAGGAAGATTTTGCCGATGAGAATGACAAATACTCCTCAAACTTTGCTTGGTCAAATTCGTACTCGACCATTGATTCAATCAACATCTTGATTGGTTGCGACACGACGGTCTCAACAGCGAGACCATTAGCTCCCACTGTGATCGCCAGTTTGTTTTCGTCAGGAACAAGTTCTATTGTAGAATTCATTATAACTGTTTATCGATTATAATGAATACAAAAGAGTGAACTTCGTACTTTGTAAAACTATCTTTACAATAAAAATTAAATTACAAGCTCCTTAGAAATAAACACAGGATCGTTGTTTGGATCGCTGCTTGTGCGGGATCTTTGCCTGTGTCGGGGGTGCGTTAGCCCGTGGACCACCGAATCACGAATTCTGATTGAATCGTGAAGGCTTTGGAGATTATTTCTTCGTTTAGAAGCAAGAATAGTTTTAGTGAATATCTTATCGAAGTAAGATGAATACTCTTCTCAAGATCAAGTCAAAGCTTAGATCTTAAGGAACCTCCGAATTGTTGAAAGGAGATGAACTCTTGAAATTTGCCCAAGCCTTTTGAAAATCTCTGCCCAATTGCTCAAGTAATAGCCTCTCTGTTCTCTTGGATCTGCTCTAAAAAATGCTCAGCCCCCTCTTTTTTTTGTAACCACTTCTCCCGCCTTTAAATGACATGACTCTTGCGGGTATGGGCGTGATTCTCGCTTGTGACTGCTCCCCCTACGTTCATAGGTGATCCCTAGCAGTTAATAAGCCGTGTGGACCGCACAAAACTTAAGAAAACTATCAAAAAACATATCTTCAGCTTCTCAGTGTGTGAGACAGTCTCGCATTTCTGAGACAGTTGTAACTGTCTCGCATTCCGAGGCAGTTGCAACTGTCTCGCACTTCCGAGACAGTTTGTGCTGTCTCGGGTATTTTGGCTCTAACTTTCTCGTCCGATATCGGAATAAGGTGATCTAAGATATGTTAGAAAGATGGTGAAGAGATATACAAATTTTATCTTTTAAGATTTTCAGATTCTGTGTGAATTATGGTCAAAATCTCAGTTCTTGTCTTGTAGTTTCCGAGACAGTTGCATGTGTCTCAGAAACTATATGTTGTATTTTGTCTCTAATTCCATGTAGGATCTCGAAATGAAGTGATACAAGATGCATTAGAAAACTTGCGAAGAGCTCTACAATCTCCCATAGGTTTGCATTTCCGAGACAGTTGTAACTGTCTCGCACTTCGGAGACAGTTTGTGTTATCTCGGGTATTTTGGATCTAACTCTCTCGTCCAATCTCGGAATAAGGTGATCCAAGATGCATTGGAAAGCTTGCGAAGAGATCTACAACCTCCTATAGGTTCACACTTCTGAGATAGTTGTAACTATCTTACATTCCGAGACAATTGTAACTGTCTTGCACTTCCGAGATAGTTTGTGCTGTCTCGGGTATTTTGGCTCTAACTCACTCTTCCGATCTTGGAATGAGCTGATCTAAGATGCCTTGGAAAGCTCATGAAGATATATACAACCTACCATAGGTTCACATTTCTGAGAAAGTTGTAGCTGTCTCGCATTCTGAGACAGTTGCAACTATCTCGCACTTCCGAGATAGTTTGTGCTGTCTTGGGTATTTTGGCTCTAACTCTCTCGTCCGATCTCGGAATGAGGTGATCCAAGATGCGTTAGAAAGATAACGAAGAGATATATAGCTTTTGTATTTTGATATTCTTCAGATTTGAATCACATCATGGTTAAAATATGTGAGACATATTATAGTGTCTGAGACAGTTGCATGTGTCTCGGAAACTTATGTGATGTCTGCATTGTTGTTTTGCTTCTAACTCCCTTGTCCAATCTCGGAATAAGGTGATCTAAGATACATTGGAAATCTCGCAAAGAGATCTATAACCTCCCATAAGCGAGACACTCATGGAGTGGGTGAGATATACATGGTACTTCACCCTTTTGTGGGCGAAACACAACTCTCGGTTGAGTTGTTCCTTTATCGTTTAGCGTGTTTCACAGACTCGTACGCTTCGCCGACTTATTTCATGTGCTTTTTAACTTCTCTACAATATCAGATGATCTCCTTTAACTCAGATAATCCTTCTTGACTCAGATAATAACATTCATCGTTTTTTCTTCATTTCGAGCTATGTGCGAGAACCTATAGGCAAATTTTTATGCCTATATAACTGACTCCTTGGATTTATCTCACATGGCTGATTGGGTTTTCGGAGCCATTACAGCTGGATTTCCCATAGACTATGAGCCTCGCTGTATGGCGAAGTTTATCTGATTGAACAAGCCTTAATATGTAGCAAGATTCGTCTTCTAAGACCAACTTTGCAGTATAGCGAACTCTGTCTTCACTGACGCCGCCTGACGAGCTTCGTATCCACTAAAGAATTTCGTCTTCGATAGCTGAGTCCAACTATGTAGAAAGTCTTGTGAATTTCATTTTGATGAGCCTTATCTTCACTAATGAGCTTTACGTCTGGTGATGAGTTCTGAACCTCGTATCCAATGACGAGCTTCGAACCTCGTATCCAATGATGAGTTTCGAACCTTATTTCCGATGATGAGCTTCAAACCTCGTTTTCAATGATGAGCTTCGAACCTTATCTTCAATGACGAGCTTCATCTTCCAGAGTAACTTTGTCCACAGTGATGAACTTTGATGTCGAGCTTCGCGACGCAGCGAACCTCGTCTTTTGATGTCGAGCTTCGCTGCGTGGCAAACCTTATCTTTTGATGTCGAGCTTCGCTACGTGGTGAACCTCGTCTTTTGATGTTGAGCCTCGCTGCATAGCGAACCTTATCTTCTAATGTCGAGCTTCGCTGTGTGGCAAACCTCGTCTTTTGATGTTGAGCCTCGCTTCATAGGGAACCTCGTAGGTGAAGCTGTCAGGTGAGCTTCAATCAGTTCAGGCGAGCTAAGTTGTTAGGCGAACTAAGCATTGCAGGCGAACTTGAATGTTCAGGTGAAGTCCAGTCTTGTAGGCGGACTTTAGAACATGCTGCGAAGAACGGGTCATGACTTTCAAACCATAAGTCGGAATAGACGAATTATATATAAAAATCGACTATCTCGATGAGGCGGAGCCGACCAAACCTACCCCCAAAGGGTTTGGTTTGCTCCTAATTGTTTTTCTAAATTCCTTACGGTTTGAGAGATATTAGTGTTTTTTTGAGTTTTGAGCTTCTTTGCTAGAAATTAATACAATTTTTATTGCCTACAATTGATGAGCTCATCAATAAGCTCATCAACTACTTAATAGAATTATAGCAAACTAGGTTGACTTTGGTTATTTTATTGACTCCACATTCTTTAATTTTTTGGCCTTCTTGTAAGCTTCAATACCATCTTAGAAGTAAGAAGAATTGGTCCATTTGGGCTTTTATTCTTTAAATTTTCATTACATACAAGTTAAGATAAAAAATATTTTTAGCATATATTTTTATTCAAAGTAAAATAAATAATAAGAGTATAAAAGTATAATAAAATATGATGATCAAATACCCACACATCTAAGATTTTTCTAGCCCCCTAGCAAAGAAAGAACATAAAAAAGAAAGAAAGAAAAAAATTCTAACTAACTTTAGTAGGAATCGCAGTTATATTTAGCACATACAGTAAGCCTTTAAACTCCTAAGTTACTTAGAGGATAAGTTGTAGTTTCAAGAGGGCTTAAAATGAATACACCCATAAAATTCAATCAACTTGCCATTTAAAAAGAAGTTAATATAGAATTAATTCATTTGATATCTTTAAACAATCTATTTAAAGTTACTTTTTACTTAAGAAAATATTTTTATGCATAACTCCAAACTAAATTTCTTTAAAAAAAATTCATTATAATTATACAAGACCAAGTTCAACTCAGGGACTTTATTTTCAAATTCTGAAAAGAACATGCTAATTCTTCATTTCAATCAATTTCCAAGCCTCTTGATCATTTTATTTTCCATGGACACACACACACACATGTTCATATACGTATACATATACATGTATATATACGTGTATATATATGTATGTATATATACATATATATACACATATCATACTACATATATATACACATATCATATCATACTTCCTTTAAACGTACGAGTTCGGAAAAATCTTTCCATGATCAATATTATTCTTAACTTTTTTAAATATTACATTGTTATCCTAATCTATTCGAATTATCCTATCTTCTTTGAATTTGTAATTAAATACTTTATTATATTTATAATGAAACTTAACATGTTATTGGATAAAAGAGATATGTTTAATATAATTCAAATATTTTATTTATTTCAGTTTGCAAAGAAATCTAAAAAACATATGCTATCCAGCACCTAAAAGTTTATAAACTTCGTAAAAAAATATCCTTCAAGTTTTTTAAATTATAAAAACACCTCTATAAATTTAAAAATATATTAAAACATCTTAAAAATTATAAATTTTACTTATTTCAATTCAGTAAGAAATCTAAAAAATATATGCTAGCTAGAAACTGAAAGTTTTTTAACTTTGGAGAAAGTATCTTGTAAGTTTTAAAAATTACAAAAACACACCTAAAAATTTAAATTTATAAAAACAACTTGAAGATTTCAAACCTATAAACACACTAAAAACCTACAAATAACACGAACAATCCCCAAAAATTCATAGAATTTATAATAAATACTCTAAACTTTTTACAAATCGTAAAATAAAACCCTCAAAATTATAAAATCTACAAAAATCCTGATAATTTCAACCTAACAGTACATAAAAAATATAGGAATTACAAATATCCCTTACATAGTTTATAATTTATAGAAAATACTTTTAAAGTTTTAAAAATTACAAACAAACACTCAAAATTTAAATTTTATAAAAAATACCCTGAGAATTTTAAACTCATTAGTAAATTGAAAACAAAGGAATTATAATTAGTCTATAAAAAATTTATAATCTGTAGAAAATGCTTATAAGTTTAAAAAATTGCAAAAAAAGCCCCTATAATCATAATTTATAAAAAAACATTATGAGAATTTCTAACATATAGACATGAAAATGAATATACAAATTACTAACAACCCCTAGAAAACTAAGAATTTATGAAATATATCATACTCCCATTAAAAATATAGGTTTAGGAAAAAAAATTCATGGTCAACAGTACCCATAACTTTTTAAAAAAGAACATAACTAATTAAAAATCTACTAAATTTGAAATTTATAAAAAAAAACTTAAAGTTTAGTACATTGCAAATTACCCCTCCAAAGTTTAAAAATTTTCAATGATTTTTTGTAATTCTTTAATTTCAATGTAATCTTTAATAGTTTTGTGTATTTGTAAATTACAAAATTTTAAGGTGTTTTTTTTACAATTTTAAAAACTTTTGAGGGTGTTTCTTTTATAGTTTTCTAAATTTTCATTGTCTTTTCAGTGTAATGCATGGATACGCTAATTAATGATGATATCGAAGAGTAAGTCATTCTTAAGATGTATTAGGCCATAGTTAAGTGTGCACATCACTACTCCTAGGTAGTACAGTTTATATATGTAAAAAAATTTTAGACAATCTATATAGTGACTAAAAGGATTTTGATTTTAATGCATTATTTTTTATAAACTATACTTAATGTGAACCCACCATATAATTTTGACTGCGGTCATCGTAATTTTAATAGGATTAATTGATTGATTGATTATATATGTATATAGCCATAGATTACTTTACTTTCTCGTATGACCTAATATTTGGTACTTAATAATTTAAATTATTACTTTCAAATTTAATATAAAGAGGAGCTCTAATAACGTTTATTTATTTACCTACAGGATACTACAATCTTTCTATTTTTTGCTTGAGATTTCTTTCATAGTTATGCATATCAAATTAGTAACTAAAATAATAATCATTTATGCTTAAATTAGGATGTTTGTAGTTTATCACTCACTGTAGAATTTTCATGAAGATATATACATTACTTCTGTAGCTATCTGCACTACCCATTTATATTTTATAAATTAGTTATTAATTTGACATATTAAATTACTTTTTCTTTCTAGAAATTTCTTCTTTGACTTTTAGATTGTGTAATCACCATATCACTATTCTAGCGTAGAAAGGACCTCACTCTAAGTAGCTTCAAGCTAATGTTTGAGTTGAACTGAAGTATATACTATTGCTACTATGTGTATATATTTTTAAAAAAATCATGTCAACACTTTTTTAACAGAAGAGAATATTCTAACCTCTGATATTATAAAAATTAAATATAGCTAATTGAGTGATTAACAAAAGAGAACTTATATCAGAAAAGCGTGAATAATAAGATAAATAGGAAAGATAATGACATTGCCAAAAATACTAACAATAGCAAACTACAACGTAAAGTTAACCTATTTTGTAGAGTCCAACTACTGGCCATAAGCATCAATATTTCCATATATATACTTTATAATTTATTAAAAATACCATATAATCTTATATAATAAAATTAATTTAATACTATATAGTAATATCATTATAATAATATCGTTATTAGGGAAAATTATTCATGGACCAATATGTTTTTTGTGATATATAAGCTATGTACTCCAAATTATTATGTATTTTATAGAGCCAAAAAGTTTGAATATGAGCCTCTAACATTTTTCTCTCACAATAGCAAAATCAACTTAACAGATGTGGATATTCCAGATGACTTATATGTCTTATATACAATACAGTTGCCCTAAACAAGTGAGTTATAATAGTATTTGTCATTCACATTATTTGGGCCAAGATTTGATAGGGGCCTCACATCAAAGAATTTTTTTTTTATATTTAGAGCACATGGTGAAATATATTATAATCTCTCTGTTGTAATTTCACAAAAAACCAATTCCTCATACTTTCAGTTATACTTCTAAGATATGGAGAGTGAGCTATAAAATTGAATGTGAATATTAGATAATATAAATATGAGTGAAATCATAACTAAAAGTTAATGTGAATATGAGCCAAACCAAAACTAAAAGTTTAATGGATGTATTGCAAGTAAATTCATATGTAAAGTTCCTTTACAAATTGAATAATCATCCATTTTTTGAAGACTTCAAAAGCCCGTAGATCATCGATGGTTGTGAGGAACCATCAAAGGTGATGATGTTATTTGACAGATTTAAAAAGTTAATAACAACCTTTAGTTGTTCCCTTCACTATGATTTGGATATCTCTTTCCTGATTTATGAGAGGCTACAAAAAAAATTAAAAGATATGATATTTGGAGAGAGTTCTTGGGTTTAAAAAAAGAGAGCTTTAAGATACAAAGTTCTAGGATTTGTAAGAAGAACATTGATTTGTGATTTAAATCCCCGGAGCCTAGGGGTGACAATTTATGACCCGACCTATCAACCCGACCCGATCCGACCCATTTATATTGGGTATAAGTCAAGTTATATGGGTTGGGTCATAAATAGGTCAACCTGAAATTACCCATTTATTAGATGGGTTGACCCGTTTGACCCGCCTAACCCTTCGTCTAACCCGAAATTACCCAGGTGAACCGCTGGCAGACCCAACTACCCCTTCGTCTCTCGTTCTTCTTAAACGCGATGCAGAGGGGAAAAAATAGAAGCCCTAGATTTCCCTTCACTAAGCTTGAGCGGCGGCGACGGCGTCGAGCGGCGAGCGACCTCGGGCAGCGAGCGGAGAGAATAGTTTCTCGTCGGTGATCTTCGTCAGTATCGTCGTCGGCGGCAGAGAAGAGCTTGCCTAGGAGTGAGACGAGGAGGACGCGAGCGTCGAGCCCGCTGTAATTTTTTAACCCTCTCCTTCTCTTATTCTCCATTTTTCCCTTTTCTACTTTTCTAATTTTGCTTTTAGCCCAAAATTCTCTAGTTATAGATTTATTGAATATCTATATCCACATATCAATTTTGCAATTTAGGAAAGAATGTGCACTCTGATCAGCGATCTTATATTGCCACACATTAAAATGAATATTTATATCCAGAATAATCTTTAGGAAGTGAAAATTTAGAAAACCAGTGGCATCATTTAACAATTATATATTGAAGAAATAAAGATCTATCTCAAGAATTACAAAATTATATTATTCATATTTTTACTAATAAACATCATATAGTTTGGATGGAGCGGTTTATGTACATTAATTTTGTTAATGTATTTATAAAAATATTGTCAAAGTAGCAACTAAGGCATTACAGAATTTAGAAAATGCAGAAAAGGGATTTTATTTTATTTATATGCATGCCAATGACAAGAACGATGACACTTGACTTGATGATGATCATCGTAATGTTGACAATGAATGGCTATGGTAATGAGTCTACTGACAGTAGCACTAGGTAAAGTAGTGGTGCTAATAGAGATAAACATGCACATGATGGTTAGAAACATCTGGCACAAGACTAAAATGATGCTTCGTATTAACTACATTACTGAGATGTTTGACACTGGACTTGGTGGAAGCAACACCAATAGTTTGTCGATGTTAGAAACATCAGTAGGATGTATGACGATAAATGTTTGAAATTGTTACACATATGTGTCCTATTTGGCAAGAATTAGCTTTACATCAATTGAATTCTTTCAAGATAATAAATGTCATATATATAAAAGTTTATATGATTATATATCTTAAATAGTATGCACATTGCCTCACTTTTCACTTAATTAGTTGGCTATCTATATATGGAGGTGAATAAATTTTCGTATGCACACACTTCATTATCACTACTATATGTTTTCTAGAATTTGTGTTTGAAGAAAAGAACATAGCAACAATAATGAAATGGTTGATTGATAGCATGGAGGAAGTTTTCATGTCCAACACGTGTCGAACATAAGCACACTTCATTAGTATTTACACAAAAATTTTGTCCCATACACAGAAATTGGACATTTAAAGATAAATTTCGATTTTAAGTGTTATCTATTATTTTCTTGTTTTGAACATACTTCCTTGTACATATCGAGATTCTTCTTTAAAAGGTAAATAAATTTTTATCTAAAGAGGTTCTTTGAATTCATTTTAAGTTTCACTTGCAGATTCATCTTTAGAAGGACTAAATGGTAGGAATAATTAAAAATACCTTTTACTTTCAGTTCTCTTTGTGAGCACACATGCCTTTGCTATGAGAAATGCAGCTCAAATTTCACGTCGGTGATCTTCTGGTTATCAAAAGTAAATATTCAAATCTTCTTTTTTTTCCTCAAGCATTCAAATCCTTACAATTGCAAATGTAGTCCCCCTAAAAAACCATTTATTTAGCCACTAGGCTTCAGTTTTGCTTAGCAACTCACTAGAAGTGCTATTAGAGAGAGAGAGAGTGTGTGTATTTTTAATCTTCAATTGGATCATCTTACAGTGTTTTACTTGAGTGTTGGACTATATGTTGCAGTCAAACCTTCTTCTTTCTTATACTTTGCAACTGCTACACTAGCGGTTTTATTTAATTGTTGTTAGAACCTATTTGAAACCTGTTTGAAATTCCTGCAGAGAAGTCTGGAAGATTGATCAATGGTGAACTGGTGACAACAAAACACTGCTAAGTCAGGCTCGGCCACCTGCGTCGCTGTGCAGATTCTGAACCGATCATCGCCTTGGTCCATGTCATCGTCACCTTCATTCAATTCCATGGTCTTAAACATCCATGACGAGTTTCGCTGCCCGATGACCCTCGACCTGATGAAAGATCCTGTGATTAGAGATGAACTTAGAGACGAGAAGACGAAGTTGAAGGCAGATAAGACGAGTTTTGCTGCCCGATAATTACATTTTTTGTAAATTTGGAGATGGCACAGTTAAATTTTTTGTAAACTATAATTGCATTTTTTGTAAATTTGGAGATGGACTATGATAATGGCAATCAAGTTCCTAACTATTTTGTTGTAAATTTGTGTATATTCTCTTTATTTACTTGTGTTAAATTCTTTGATGCTAGTTCTTAGTTTAGATTATTTTGTGTCTAAAGGGTTGCATCGATGTATTTTTGTTCGTCGATATTTGTAATTCGTTGAAGTACATTTAAATATTGAATATGTTTTTGAAATAAATCCAAGTTGTAAGTAGAGAGAGTTTTTGTCTAAAGAGCTTGCAATAAGTGTTCTTTTGTGTATGTATAAAATTTTTTACTAGTTATATGTGTTAGGATGTGTCTTGTATTTGATAAACGAGTCATTCGAGTTATATGGGTCAGGTCGGGTAACCCGTTTAATAATCGGGTCGGGTCACATTGACCCATTTATTAAACGGGTCGGGTCGGGTCACACTTATACGGGTCGGGTCAAATTTTATATGGGCCAGGTCGGGTCGGGTCGACCCGTTTGCCACCCCTACCAGAGCCTCAATAAACTCTTTCTCATCACGCTCAACAACCTTGGATCGTCTTAGCAAGGGGAGTTATCACCGGAATAAACATCTGCATCGTTCTTCATTGAGCTTCGCTTCAATCATTTAAAGAACAGTTTGCTAATCAAATGAGTTATAAGATCTTTTTGATTTTGTGCTTAAACTGTTTTCAATAATTTTGTTTCAAACTTGTTTTTATGGTGTACTCAAGTTGGTATTAATAGAAGGTTTATGGCGTACTCAATGCACTGTTAATTAAAGGTTTATGCCATACTCAAGCCAGTGTTAATTGAGGGTTGAGACTAGCTAGGTTTAGGTGCCACTTGTTGTGGAGAGTTAAGTTAGACGACTAGTTTTGGATAGATTCCACTGTACAGTCTTTATACGCCTACTGGATCATGTTGTGATTCAAAAAACTCTTGGCATAATGAGGAAGCCCCTTCGTAAGAAGAATGGACGTAGAATTGTTATCCGAACCATTATAAAAATCTCGCGTGTTTCTTGGTTGGTTTTTTGTTTGATTTTTTGCTTTTATTTTTTATATTTCTATTGCATATTCTGTGTTTTAGTGAAAACTATGGAAAATTTGTTCACCCTCCTTCTAGGGTTGCATCTCAGTCCAACAAGCTTTTATAAGATTACATCTCGTTATGGTGTTTTTAGTTGTCAAATTATTGTTGGCCTCTTTGTTTTGATGATGTTTAATAAATAATTTATCACTAATGTTATTTGTCTAGTATTTGTGTTTTCTTATTTATTGTAGATAAACAACGTATTGGAGGATAGATGGAATCGAGCATTCACGATCATATCCAATGTAGGTGGCAGAATAGTAGAGTGAAGCTACGCAATTCAAGTTGAAGATTCAAGTTCAAGCTTCATCCGTAAGTGTACCAAGTCGAGCTTATTTGTGACGCCCCTGGGTTCACACACGGCTGCAGTCCGAGGTGAAACCATGGATGTCAAACCTGCCATGCACCACACCGTGCAGTAACACGTTTCACCATCACAATCACTATCTCTCTAGTGGAGTCAACATCAGGTGTAGGTACAAAGCAAGTGAAAAGTGAATCAACAATACTAGATGAAATGATAGAACACAATACATCTCATCAACGAAATAAACTGTAGTACATAGTCAAAGTCTGAAATGAAATAAACTAGAGTTCTTACAAGTCTCAAAATACAGCAAGTCTGAGTAAAGGAAA
>BQKN01066338.1:0-11934 GCA_022839385.1 Asparagus kiusianus | reverse complement strand
CCAAGCTAGAAACGAAGGACTGTAATTGAAAAATCCAACACGATATGAGAGAGAAGAAAAGGGGGGGGCTGAGAAAGAAACAAAGAAAGTTGTCAAGCGTCGCTTGCTGCCAAAACCCTCGATCTCGAAATTCTAAGCAAAGCCAAGAGCCACAGCTAACAATCTCATCTTCTTCCTCACTCTTTTCTCTGCTGAGGGCGAGGGGTTTATCAATGGTAGATCTTGAGAGCTCTGAGGTCAGTTTGATTGATTTCTTTAGTTTCATAGTCTCTTTGTGCATTTTGAGTTTGAGATGGTTAGATCTGAATTCGGATTGTGAAATTGAGCAGAACAGTAATTTACGTTAAATTTCTGTTTATTTTGGAAGAATTTCTTGAATTAGTGTCTTTTATAGTAAGCATTTCATCGAAGTTCGCATGGGATCGTCGAATTCGAGCTCTGATGTCGTTGTCTTGTTAGCGAGCTCTGATGCTCTCGTCAGTTCCAAAATGTGAACTTTGGGGATTTGGATCTTTAAGAGTAATAAAGTCAAGTACTGTTTATAATAGTAATAATAATAATTTCATGTCATTTTCAGTGACTGTATATCATGTTTGTAAATTGTTTGGGTGAGAATCAATATCCTGTCTTTGTCTAATTCTTTCACGCTATCTTCATCTTGATGATCCTTGAGCTTCAAATTTTTTTTCATTATTTGATTGTGTGTGATTGATCTTGTTGGACGTTGATAACTTTGAAATGTGAATTAAGTTGTTTGCTTGATCAATTTTACTTTATCAACGAGCAGTACGTCGTTTAATCTCGTGCCAAATTATCGTTGGAAGTAGTTATGTCCAAGTTACCCATCTAAAGTTTGAAGTGCCCCAGTAACATGGTTACAGCTGATAAAGAGTCTTCTAGTGTTTAATGTATCCTAAATCCCTTATACATGCTCAACAATCCGAGTTGAAGGTGGCAGTTAGATAATAAGGGGAAAATTTTCTATTTTCTTTTTCTAACAGCAGCAAGAATTAAATTGTCACTTCTATCAGCCAACTAATTCTAAGTGCCCACAAGTACCAAATGCTTCGAACACTTGGACATTTGAGACACTTCTCAGATCCCCCAATGGCACTTTTATGTACAGAAACTATGAAGCAATCTTGAAGCTTTTGCATGCAAGAGGTCAATAATGTTTTATCAGCTAAAGGTTTGAGATGATTTTCGTTCAACTTTGGCCTGACTTCTTTTATTGAAATATAATTAGTTAATTACATATTTAGACCTTGTTTTAGGATTTTCATATCAAGTTTAATCGTGTATGTAATACTGTGATGCTTTGTTCTTGATTCTGTATGAGTAGTAGATTTCTTCTCTGGCAAATACTTTATAGTTTTCCCTATGTCTATCCTCTTTTTACTCATGGGTATTCTCTAAACTCTCGCTATTTGATCCGTTATAGTTTTGAGGGTGGTTATGGAGATAGAGATATATGCACAGTTTCGCGCTTCACATTCTGGGATTTCTATATAATTTTGAGTTCTGTATGCATATATGTAAGCATTACCCCCTAAAAATAACAAGTTGCAGGACTTCTGATGACATCCTTAATCAATTATTTGTTTAAGTACATGGCTGTGTGCACATTTACATTAACAGCTATACCTCTGATTCAGATTTTTTGAAGATTATTTATCGGCTATTTCGAGTCAAACATGACACTTGTTACTTGTGTCGTTTCTATGTAGCGATTCTTTTTATTAAATTAGTTGGAGGCACCAGAACATTAATGTGGCTTTCTGGATGCTCTGGAATTATGATATGTTCAACTTTAAGGACCACACAAGTGTAAGAACCCTTTTTTTGGTGGGTTTGGGGGGGGGGGGGGGGTTGAATAAGGCTAGGGAGATAATATAAAGATTTTCCTGGAGTTCTCTGAAAGATAGATTGAAGTGGTAAGGCTTTGAAGATGGTGAGGAGATAATCGGATAGATGAATGAAAAGATATTGGGAATGTCTAGTAATAAGAATGGATCTTTCTTGAAGTAATTGGTGGAAAATTATGGGGAATGTCTCAGATAAGGGTATAAGTGATTTGTACTGAGACAAATGTTGGTTTGTAATAGGAAAGATCATGAGAGCTCTTCAAGAGTATATAGAAAGTAATCAGCACATGGAGCATACACAAGATATATAAGGTGTTTCACCGCTGAACTAGGCTACATCAACCTACCTAGCACCTCAATTAGAATTTCCTCAAAGCCAATATTTTAGAACTTCCACCTGAAGTTTTCGGACTACAACACACCCTCTTCTGCACTTTACACCCACAAGTTGGCAGGACTACACCACTCTTAACACCCCGAAGAATTCACGCATTTTACAAAGAGAATTTCCAGATGTTCTCTCATTACAAGATATGTAGGAACAAATATTCACTCAATACAATAGAAACTTGCTCGATTTCCAATCCGAGGTTCTAATGGCTTGCTACGCTTAAAGTAAGATGTGATTTAGGGATACTTAAGATTTTGGCTTGGGAAGAGATTGCTTTGAAGTTTGAATAGTAAGGTAATTTGATTGGCAATAGCTCTTCGATTTGTGGTGTTTGAAAATGATTTGAACAATTAAATGACAATACTATAAATAGCCAAAATGATGCAATAGTTAGAAACAATTCTGTTGGAGATTTTTTGACAATGGCTGAAATAGAAAGGGCAAGTGGGAGAAAAGATTTGATAAGTTGACGAAGGACGATAAGGAGTTTGATAGTTTGTCTAACTTGGTCATTCGACAAGTCGTTATGATTTGAAATATGAGCACAAAGTAGATTATAAAATGATAAAAATTTCACCCAAAATTATTGTGTTCATACTAGTTGAAGAACCTCTCTCTTTGTAGAATAAATAATCCCATTGATTAAAATAATCTATGGGTGAAAGAGTTGAGCGGGTGAGAAAGAGCGCTAAAAGTCAAATATGATGGCATGCTCTATCTTTTGCATGAAATACTCTAAAAAGATTTCAACATGAATATAAAGGAACAATGTTTTATTTCGGCTGATATGAGAAGCTTGAATAAAATATCCAAGGACACATTCATCATTATAAACATAGTAAAAGATGATGTAGATAGAACAAGGATTGTATTTTCATCCTTTACAAGAAAAAGATCTTCAAGGAGACAAAACGGTTAGGGGTAAAAAACAACTATCACATTCAAGTAAAATAATCAAAGAGCTATGGAGAGCTCATATGTGTTGCATGCTTTTTGATTAAATAATTATTTTTCACTTGTTGCTATTCTTTTACCCATAGATTATTTTAATCAATGAGATTATTTATTCTACAAAGAGAGATGTTCTTTAGCTAGTATGAACACAATACTTTCGGACAATTTTTTTAATCATTTTATAATCTATCTTGTGCTCATATTTTAAATTATGATGGCTTGAGGAATGATCAAGTTAGACAAGCTCTCAAGGCCCTTATTCTTCTTTGTCAACTTATCAAATCTTGTCTCCCACTTGCCTTTCTATCTTAGCCATTGTCAAAATATCATCAACATAATTGTTTCTAAGCATTGTATCATTTTGGCTATTTATAGCCTTGCCACTTGATTGTTCAAATCATTTTCATACACCACAAATTATAGAACTATTGCCAATCAATCACCACCATTCAAAACAATATATTCCTGAACCAAAATATTAAGTGTCACTAAATCACATCTTACTTTACTATTAGCAAACTTCACAAATTTTACCCAAGACTCATGACATACAGAGCCTCCATTTGCTTCTACTCCAACCGAGATCCCAAAGACTGATGTAAGTGCCCTTGGTCTTGGACTTAGATCACTCTGTTTGTTTGCTTGCTTGCTTTGTTGATTTGCGCCATTATTGATTTTGCGTTGTATAGCTCATGAGCATTCATTTGTCATCCATGTACTAGCTGAAAAGTACAACCCTTAAACACAATATTAGTACACATTAATTTAGTTTTCATTAGTCAAAATATAGGGTTCATAGTGAGCAGGATAGCTAGTATACTACTCTATGCCATAAAGCTCAATCACAAAGAAATGAAGTGTCAAATATGTATTTAAGAGTTTTGCAAAGGTCATCTTTGTAACTTAATAGATACTCTTTTAAGCTTGCACATGACATTATATATTTTTTGTCAACAAGGAAAATACAAGTTGTCAATAATCATGGAAGTAACTCATGGACTGCAACCATGATAGGGGTTACCTTTACCTGGTACTTTTTTTTCCACTTTCATCCACTCTATTTTGTTGACTTTACCCTCTCTGGTGAAACTCCATGCAACCAAGATATGATAATTTAATTGCCATCTGTGTCACCCTTTTCTATATCTTTGACAAGGATATTATACTGATACATTGTGGGTTTAGTTTATTCACTTCATCATCTATCTTAACAGGGCACAGATGATGATTGAACGTCAGATACCGACCAATTTGCTTTTGATTGGCAGGTTATAATCATCTAACTTCATTAGCTGCATCATGGGCATTACTTCAAAGTGGCTCAAATCATTGGTTGGACTTAAAAAGCAAGAAAAATCACAGAACTCAGAGGACGATGGATATGTGAGTGGAACTCTTAATCTTCTCAATTTAGAACGATTTGAGTTATTTTTCTTCCCAGTCTACTGGGTTTTAAAAGCCAAGCAATATGGTGCAACTTTTTCATCAACTTTGTCTTTGAGCATTTGTAGGGGAAAAAATGCATGCATGGTATTCACAGGCCTAATCTTTGTATAAGTAGGAGCTGTTCATGTCAAACGCGATCCTGTCTCCAGCAGAATGTGGTAAAGATCACCAATCATGGCTCATGAAATATCGTGGCAGCAGCAGTTCGTTCCAACTTCAGCTTGACTAAGTCCTGAAACCAACAAACCTTGAGAATAAATTATGGAAAGAGTCCTGATACCAAAATAAAAGTGGGTTGTGATTTGTTCATTGTGATGAAAGTTTCTATTCTGATAAGCCATAATTTTTGGCATATATCGTAAGAAATAATAAGATTTCCAATTTTTGCAAAAGGAGTTGAGGATGAAAATTTTGAACCTAGCATAATGTTGAGAAAATGATGCACTAGGATGAGCCAAAATCATGAGCGCAGTATCTTAACAAGGATCATGCTCTAATTTGTGAAGAAAATCTTAAAAATAAAAGTTTAGTATTAACCTAGAATTGATTTCTAAAAGATAACCTAGCATTTGACTGGAATTGAGAGTTAAGCAAAGGACCAAAAAAGATAAATTCCTATGCAGTTTATCATTTTAGTAAATTGTGACCAATCACTCTCATCGCATTTGGTAAAATTTAAAATTATTTAAAATGGCCCATATTTGTCAGTACGTCAGTGTCCATTTGGTTTGTAGTTGTAAATCTGGCTCCAAATATTTGGGTAAGGCTTGAAGATTGTAGTTATGAATGTAACGTTAAGTATTCAAATATAGACAAAAAACACAACTCAAAAATTTACTTGATTAATCAAATTAGTGTAGCAATGGGCATGCTGGCAGAGGAAGCCTCATGGGCTCACCTCTCAATAGCCTCGAGCTTTTCTTGTCCGCCTTCAAAAATTATCTGCTTGACTGCGTAGGAACTGCAGTTACAGCAAATGGTTGCTTCAATCCATACATAGGCAAAAATAAACATCAACATCAACTCTAACCTAAAGTAGACAGTAAATACAAGGATACAAGTACAACATTAAAAATGACTTGAGTACATTTAATGTAAATAAAAATTAGGTCTATGGATGATGCTCAACTCTGTCCTTAGAGAGTAGTTAACTGCTAAATACTTGTCATCATCACAAATATATATATGTAATAGCATTTTATGTCATTTTCACGCTGGTTATAATTTTTTTCACTTTTATCTGATCCATTAAGCTAACCCTACAATACGCTTAAGAATAATTAAGATGCCTCTTTTTTGCAGATTCACGTTGACATGTTTTACATGTGTTATGCCACCTTTAATATTCATGTCAAAGTGTTATTGGTACAAAAACATCCAATCATAGAGGCCACTGGTTACATCCTGATTGTACCATAATCAACCACTCTTGCCCAGCATTAATTGCCTTTTGAGAGATATAGTTTAAATTCTTGAGTTATGAACTAGATGAACTTGTTGAATTTGTTCTATAGCCATTCTGTTAGGAGAAATGAGGTGTTTAACACATCAGTTTGTGCTGTTTTCTTTTCCATAATAAAGCTACAGCATGTTCCTTGATTAGAATTTTTAGTCAAGTAATTTTCTAAATATACAGGTATTTCCCAAGCTGAAAAATTGATCGTGTTTTAAATAACTATCTAGTAAATACACAACAATTTGTAGGAATCAGGGCAATTTCTATTCCAACAGGGCAGTTTTTATTCCAATGACTTGACTATGATTTATATAAAATTGATGCTGACACTGCATAAAACTTGATACTGACACTGTAATGTCTATCCCTAACTTTGCCTTCAGAAGCTCCAGCTGATTCTTCATTTAAGTCGTCAAATTCATAGAAGAAGAGAGTAGACCTTTTTCGACCTTGTTTTGAAGAAGGCTTCGGAAGACGTTATTACCAGTTTGTATTATATGGGCATCAGAATTTTCTGTCATCTCTTGCTTCTAATGATAGGTTACTGGCTCTAATTTGAACAATTTAGACTACTTGAAATCAAATATGAAAAGGAGGAATAGAAACTTAACTAGTTGTAGTGACCATGGTTGCCCTTTTTACAATGGAGTTACTTAGCTTTCTTGTGGGATTATTGTTGTGTGAGGAAGTCCCAAACTTTTTTAACTTTTTCTTCTTTATAAAAAAGATAGCTCTTTATGATTGAACAGCAGAGAAATGACAAACTTCAGTTTTAAAGCAGATGGATTTACGGCTGCCTATGCTTCATTTTCCATATATAGTTGACATTTATAGCACCTACACATTATTTTCATCCATTTATATTTTCTTTTCTTGTTCTTAATAAGGTCAGTGTGCTAAGAGATTTATGTGCCAGTAGATGTTCTAAACCTGTTTACCTTTTCTCCCTCCTTACATATGCTGATATTACTGCAGAAAAGGAGACCTTCTGGTTATTCTTGGCATCAAAGAAGACAATCTGTCAATCTAGATGATGAAATAAAAGAAGAGGAATTTGTCATTGGAACTGCTATGCCAACAGGAGACCTTGAGGTTCAAGCAAGCTCAAATTCTGCACTCTCCACCTCACTGCAAGTGCAAGTCTCTTATCAGACCAAAGAGAATTTGAAAGAGGAATGGGCTGCGACAGTTATTCAAACTGTTTTTCGAGCTTTCCTGGTATTACATGCTGCTGCAGTAACTCCAATCCAATGTTATACTAATATAATAATTGCCGGTCAATTTTCTGTTTTGCAAGCTTGTTTGACAATAGTCGAGTCAAAAGAATTTGAGGTAGCACTATAAAATTTGCTTCACATTCCTTGTTGCATATGATTATAGATGGAAAAAAGTTTTTTTTTGGTTGGTATTTTATATTTGTTATTAGTATCCCTTGTTACTTTTGCCTTTTCTAGTCAGTAACTGAAATGATCCGACAATTGTTGAAGTCAGCAATTATAATGCTTGTTCATGTAGTTATTTTGCGTTGACTAGCAGATGAGAGAAGGATCCCCGTATATTATCATGTAAGGTTAGCATCCAGCAGCCATACATTTTCTGAGTTTGTAATAGCAACTATTGTCCTATATAATCCTTTTGTAGACTTGTAACTTTGGGGTTTAAGCAATTTTCATGCACCTTAATCCATCATTAAGAAGTGATGGTGGGGTATTCGAAAATTTGTTCGTTTTCCACCTGTTGCCATTATCTTACCTTGAGATTCATATCTTGCATCCTTCACTTGACCTCATTTTTATCTTCAACTGCTGATGAGCAATACTGTATCTTATATTTATAGATAAAACAAATATTGCATATGCTTTTGGATAATATTAGAACTTCTATATTGTGTTTCTAGGCCAGACGAGCATTGCGAGCTTTAAAAGGATTGGTCAGACTTCAGGCCCTCGTTCGAGGTCATGCTGTTAGGAAGCAAGCTGCAGTAACTCTTCGCTGTATGCAAGCCTTGGTTAGAGTTCAGGCTCGTGTCAGAGCAAGGCGAGTCCGGATGACACTAGAAAATCAAATAGAACAGCAAAAGGTTCAGCAACAACTTGTAAATGAAGCTCATGTTCGCGAAGTAGAGGTAAGTTACTCCATAATATCTAAGCCAAAACAATTTGCTTCAAAGTTCTTCTTTTTAATTCTATTAACGTCAAGAAGTAAACTGATACAACTCTTCTAGAAATTTTGAGTAGTTGTGTGCAATATTTGCTTTTTAGGAAGTTTGGTCCCGGACAAGAAGGAATGTTACGTTAAGGAAATGCCCGAACTTCTCAAGCAAGAGAACCGAAGGAAATTCTAGGCACATATGATGTGGATTAGATGTAATTAGTGCGCTTGTGTTGTAACTTATATTCTGCTCTGGCTACCTCCATAGAACTGATTTTCTGTGCATCATTAACCTCATTATCTTCTACTGTATTGTAGTCTCATTATCTTCTACTGTATTGGAGTCACCACTGTTGTCACTAGTTCTAACCATTTGATACTTTCCAATTTGGGTACATGCATTGACATTATAGTAACGTCTAACATGTATTTCAAAGATTAAGATCTTAAATTCCAATGATGTTCATAGTTGTCAATTTTCACTGCCTTTCTCACCTGAAAGATAACTGTTCCCAGTTTTCAACAAAAAATGGAAACTAAAAGCATGCGATAGGAATTAAGAATTGCTGTTTATGCTCCTTGCCTACAGAGGTCATGTAAATCCGTCGCTGAATTTATTATGCTGGCAACCACTTCATAAGAAGCTTTTGTTAAGTAATCAGGCCAACAAGGCGTATAAATTTTGCCAGTTATGATGGCATATTTTACTCCTGTATATTTCTCATCTATGCATGCACTCTGCAAGCATACTATTCGTTTGATAATAATGACCTATTGGCTCAGCAGGGATAAACAGATTTTTGACTTGACCTAGCTGAACTCACACTCTGACCCTCACTCTGAACCTGAGGCATTACTAGCTATATGAAGTATGACAACTAATAATGTATGCGTTTGTCATTAGCAAGTCAAGTCTGATACTAGCAGTTGATATTTGGTTACTCACGGCTTACAAACAGTGGTCTAAGCATTTTAATGGCCTTCAAGGGTGGATGCTGTTCCTACATGTTCCTTTTGTTTTAGTTGAAATGGAAAAGGAGACTTTAATTTTTAAGTTAAGATTGCTTCTCAAACTTTTCTCAGCTTCTAATGAAAGATGGTTGGTATCGAAGCAGAATACTCTTCCAAGTAACAAACTTAGCTAGAGCCCTGAGATAATCAGTTTGTTTCCTTGTTTGTTTGCAAGGGGCTGGGATTTAAGGTACAAACATTCTCTTCATTTTGAATTCTTTTTGTCTTTTTGATTGTGGCAACTGTCGGTCATAATGATATGGAAAACTTAATGGATATTATGTTGTGAGAGGTCAACATAGTAAAGCTTAGAAACATTTGTGCTTTGTTGCTTGTATCTGATAGCATGTTCTTATTACTTGTCATTGCCACTGTCTTTTCTGTTCATGGCCAGATGTGGGATTTTTCTGTACATGTGAGACATATATGTGTAAGCTGATGCTTATTCTGTCTACTTATGTTCTTGTATTATTGATAACAAGAACTACCAGAACCAGTTCTTATAACTGCCATGCGATGAGTTCGCGTAAATGTAACTGTTAGTTCTCATAGATTGGATTAAATGCAGGAAGGATGGTGTGATAGTGTTGGATCCGTGGAAGATATTCAAGCAAAGCTGGTAAAGAGGCAGGAAGCTGCAGCCAAGCGGGAGAGAGCTATGGCATATGCTCTGACCCATCAGGTACATTTCAAAAGAGGCAATACCAAGAGGGACTAAACTGTTTTCCTCTAAACTGAATTTCACTATGTTACGATTTAATGCTGTATAACTTGAGGGTTCTATTGGAGAACCACTGCCTTTAATATGAGGACGTTTCCACTGATTAGTTATTTTATGGAATGTAGAAATCTGACAATCTTCTCTTGTCTGTTCGAAGATGTCTAAATATTCCCAAATTGCAACATGTTCTGGGATATGAATCTAGATGTATTTGTTTATGCTGATTGATGGAAGAGATACTAAAAAAAAACAATATATCATCTGGATGGTTGTATATTGATCTATCAGCTTACCTGTATCCTGCCTTTGTGAATCCCTCTGTTTTCGTCGATTTTCTCAAATGACGAGTAAATTCAAACTGGTATTACATTGCGCTTGTAAGTTTCTCAAACAGCGCAATTATATGATAAACGAAATCTTTGCTTGAATAGTAGTAAGTCAGAATGATCGTTTCTTTAATTTGTCGCTCTGTGCAATTTTTTTCTCTATCCTCCGTCAAACGTTAATTAAGACATTATTTCTCTTCTTTTATGCTGCAGTGGCAAGCTGGTTCTAAGCACCTAGCTGCCCCCAAAGGATTTGAACCGGATAAAAACAACTGGGGTTGGAATTGGTTAGAGCGGTGGATGGCTGTTCGTCCATGGGAGAATCGGTTTCTAGATACTAATGCTAAGGATGGGATGGTGACTGAGAATGGGTCAACAGAGGGTACTAATGGAGGCAAAACACAGATCAGATCCCATGGCAAAAAATCCATTACAACGCTTCATTCAAATATCTCAAATCTTAAAACAGGCCCTTCTCTGTCTGAGGGAACCGGTTCTTCTTCAAGCCGGTCGGTAAGCTTGCTAGGTTCGTCTGTTCCATCAGTTAAGCTGAAGGCAAAGCCATCATATGAGGAGGCCACTGGAGAAGCAATCTCTAGACCCTCTGGTATTGGTCCTCGTTCCAATAGCACTCCAAAAGAGAGGCCAGTACAGATAGATTCTCAGGCTAAAAAGAGGCTGTCATTGCAAGGGAATGGTATGTTGTTTCCTTAGTGTTTTCTTATTTATTTCATAAATTCTTTGGAATGGTTTTGAGAAAGTATTGCTCTTTCTTTAATTAGTTTTATCACATCATATTCTATAGCAGATGCTTCTGCTGTTTTTAAGCCTTTTAAAAATTTGATTCATAGCACATTATAAGCAGCAAAATGGGAATAAATGTGGAATTAAATGATATGCCTTCTTCCACTGCGATATACCCCCTGGTTATATATGGTATGCAAGATTTTTCTTGAGAACCTTGGATTGTATGTAGATTCTTGTGTTTGGCATAAACACAACTCAACCTTCCCAGGAATTTTGGATTCCATGGACATCATGTTTCTCCATTAGGCGTGAATGAGATTATCTTTTCGATATGAGAGCGTGCTACGTTCCAAGCAAGTCTTAATTTTCAGAGGGCCATTACTCATCTTTTCTTTTGTTTCTTCCCTTCCCAGCACCACCGCTATCAACATATTCTAAACTTAACCGCAAAGAGAAGATATTGATAGTCTAACCTAAATACCTAACATTTTACCATTCCTCGAACATCAGTTAAGCCTTTGCTATTAAAGTCTACTTTTGTTGCTCATTGACTTTGAATTTGCTTAAGCTTAGTCACTGAATTGATATGAACAGGCGGCACAACAGGTAAACGCTCTGTGAACAGGAACTTAGCGAACAGGTCAGCTAATGCTCAGAAATCAGCCAAAGAAGCAGCCAAATCAGCAGTAAATCATAATCTTAATCCTGCAGACTGCATTCCTAAAAGAGTTGAACTTCAGACATGAGAAGCATTCTATCATTCTATGCTTAAATTATGGGTTCTCGCGTTGTATATACATAATGTCAACCTTTTCTACAAAAGGTCATAATGAGAGGGCGGAAGAAACTATCACCATTTCCTGTAC
>BQKN01066337.1:263875-293414 GCA_022839385.1 Asparagus kiusianus | reverse complement strand
TGCATTCGTGTCCGCAGGTCGTGTGCGCGCGCCACCCGACCCGACCCCGAGCCCGGCCCGGCCTGCGCGCGCGTGTGTGGTGTGGAGCATAACCTTTGTTTTCTTCTAGGCATAGGAGAGAAAGGGAAGGCTTATAAAGACCCTTTCTTCCTATTCCATTTCCTATGTGGGACTAAACTTTCCCTCTTTTCCTCTACAAAGTCAAGTTTTAAGTTATCTTTATTATTATAACTCTAACAAATACATTGTACTTGCTTGCTGGCATCATGAGAATCTCTTCAGTTACATCTTTTAGAAATGTAAGCATCTTGACGTTGTTGGCTATTAGTTGATTCATTAACATGCTTGTCACAAGGTATGCCAAGAGGAAATAGCTGTAATTTTCATATATAGATTAGCTCAACATTTCAAAATGTATTGACATGTAAAACAACTAATTCTAGTCTTATGTCTTAATTTTTCAGATATGAGCTGCGCTATCAGTTAATTACTTTTGGTAAGGTGATTATTGAGCTTATTTTGAGTAGTATATACAAGTAATGAATGAATTCATATACATGTTAAAGCAGTTCTATGAGTTTTCATGCAGGTTTTCTGTACAAAGAGCAAGCCAAATTGTAATGCTTGTCCAATGAGAGCGGCGGGGACCAACACCTACTCCGGCGGTGGCGGGGACTACGGTGGTGAGACCAACGCCTACGTCCTTGTTTTATATTTGCGGAAGTTGTTGCTGCCGGAGCCTTTGCTCTTGTATGCAATACTTCCTTGTTTTATATTTGCTACTCTCCCTAATTCTTAAATCATAATTGCTTCTTAAAACAAGTTGGATATTTAATTTTTTTTTAGTGTTTAAAGATAAAAAGTCTTAAATAAAATAGCAAGATGGCTTCACTAGTTTATGAATACAGGATTTCTTATGCTCTTTTCATTCTTGATATCAGGTTGTATTTTTTTGGCAACTATAGTTAGCTTTTCATTTTATTATCTGCTGTAGGTTTTGATTATTCTTTTTCATTCTAATTGACTGCAGGATGTTTGGCAAGGAACTCAGCTCTTAGCCATAGATGTTGCTGCCGCGACAGGATTACTCAAAAGGGCTCTTACTAGTGATGAACTCACGGAGAATGAAATTTTTTTTGTGCATGCTAAATGCTTGGCAAGGAACTCTGTATATAACAATAGCTAGGATTATTCGCAGAATCAATAGCGATTTTGAAAACTTGTTATTTCTTTGTTGGGTATGTGACAATATTACCTTTGATTTTTTGTGTATGCTAAATTTTTTTTGTTTAAAGTATGTACCAATTTTGTATAATGAATGCCCACCTTATACTCAATTTACAAAGTATGGGCCCCCCCCCCCCCCCCCCCTTAAAAAGTATATTTTTTTTTTTTTTTTTGAGATATAAGTGGATGCTGCGGTCACTAAAGATGAACCAAACAAGAATTTTTTGAAAAAAAAACACTGTAGCAGAGCATCCTAGATGGAAATTCCGTCTAGGATGTTCAAAATTCTGTCTAGGATGTTTATTTTCATTAGAAAAAATTTTAAAAAAAATATCCTAGACGGAATTTCCGTCTAGGATGAGTATCCTAGACGGAAATTCCGTCTAGGATAATCCGTCTAGGATGTATTCTAGACGATTTTGAATTCCGTCTAGAATAATCCGTCTACGATGTATTCTAGACGAAATTTCCGTCTAGAATACTACATCCTAGACGAAAACTTTCTAGCCGCGTATTCTAGACGGAATTCCGTCTAGGATACTCATCCTAGACGAAATTCTGATTATCCTAGACGGAATTTTCCGTCTAGGATGCCACATTTTTTACTTGTGACCCCTCTATCGCCCATCCATTGCGGAAATGAAAATTCACCTCCGCAAACGTAAAATTCTCTGAAAATAGCAATTTATTTTAGTAATTAGCATGCACTTTTTATTTTCTTGATAATTCTATTTTGATAAAAAGTGGAAGCAACGTACTGAGCAGGAAGTTGTCCACAGGAGCTAAAATATGATCAACAGTACCTACAAATTGCATCTACAATTAATATGTGGTTGGAGGTTCGTCCACCGTAGGAGCAGCTTGTATACGTCTTCACATTTAAACCTTGGCATTTCAGTCAGGCTACAGATAAGAGACATATTAAAAAAAAAAGAATTGTTACGACCGTACAACTTTCTTGGAAACAATGTTGATGACATAGAGAAGGGAAGAACAGCAAAATGTGTTGCCTGCAACTGAAGTCCTAGTCAACATATTTTTATAAAAATAGAGTGGTATTTTTAGAGCTTAAAAAAAAGTAAGCCAGTGAAAACCAAAGGGTTTCTCACTTTCAGAAAACGATACATACATCAGAATTTGTTAAAATTATTCATGAAAGTAACAAATTCCAGTTCAAAATTGAAATGTATCACGTAAAGAGTAAATTAGTGAATAGTTAAGCATTGTTTAGTTACTCTTGTAGGATAACATGCTTTTATTGGAAATTGGAGAAGTCTTCAAAACCACAAACAAAATTAAAAAGATTCGAGCAATATAAAATATTTTCAGCTAGTATCAAATTACTCCCACACAATTAACATTAAATCTTTCATTTTTTATGGATAATAGCATTTATTCTTTCAGTACATGCACTTTTTTAGAGACACCATTCTCAGAGGATATATCATATTCATGGTAGAGACTATTGAATCACTTTATTCCATAAAAAGGAAATAAATAGGCAATAGCAAGAAATTCATATAGCACCACATTCCATTGGAAAAAGAATAAAATAAAAGAAAAGGAAAACGAATATATACTTTTAGGATCTTATCAAACTTATTGTCCTAGATTCACACTTCAGTGGAGGTTCATCATAGTATCATATCCTCCGAATGTTGTTTAGAGGCGTAAAGAGGATTAGGCTGAGTATATCGGTTACTCCTCAAGTTGGGTTCCACATTACTTAGTGATGAAATAAATTGAAAACCAGTAAAAAAATTGCTCCTTAGAAAAGCTTGTGTATTATTAATTGTCCTGAAAACATAAAAAAGAAGAACATGATTATAGATCCTCACTAGAAATTCTTCAATTAATAAGTAGAAAAAAAAAAAGCTAACTTACTGGGAAAAAATTTCATAAGAACAACTGTTCATCGCGCGCAATATCCACCTTCCTCAGATTGCACATGTCCAAGTCACTCATATGCATCATCGCCCCAAGAATATTAGTCAGAAAAAAAAGGAAAAAGGAAAAAAAAGACATGTTTAAAATCCTTAAAAATTCAAAAAATAACCAAAAATCCCCATAAAAGAAATGTTGGAGTTTGAATAAGCATTGGACGATCATGCCATCGAGCCCCTCTGTGAGGCTCGAGAGCCTCGATTGGACCTCAGATTGTTGTTTCTGGCCATGGCTAGAAACTGCAAGTCCTTGAGAATAGAATTTGAAAAGAAATTGAGATAGGAGAGAGAGAGAGATGAGATTGAATTGAGGATGAGAAACCAAAGTTTTCTTATTATTCCAGCTCTGATTACATTTCCCCATTTTATACTGTCTCTCAAATAACAACAAGAAAACATGCACAAAAACGTGCACAGGCTTACAACTAACAAACAGACTTTAACTGTTTGTAACAAACTTAACAGACTTTGGACATTTATTACAATCACCCTAAACTTCAAAGTTTTGCAAAACAGTCCCCCTTAAGCCTGGTCTCAATGCACTTGTCTTCCAGCTCATCCAGCTTCCTGTACATTTAACCCCCTCTCACCCGAAAGGTCAGCTGCTTCAATTCCTGATGCTCTGATCCCTGACAATTCCCCTCCCCTTAAATTGGACCTTGTCTCAAGGTCAAAAGCACGGAATCTCTTGACAAGATCCCAATAATGTTCCCAAGTAGAGTCTAAGGAAGAACGCTGTTTCCATTTGACTAAAACCTGAGCTACTAACTTCCTTCCTTGAATTATAGATCTCCTGTCCAATATCTTTTCCGGTTCATCAACCAGCTCAGCAACATAGCTAGGAATATCATGTTGAAGGGTAATATCAGCACCTATTCATTTCTTAAGTTGGGAGACATGAAACACAGGATGAATCTGGGCCTGAGTAGGGAGCTGTAGCTTGTAGGCAACCTCCCCAATTTTTTCTAAGATCTGGTAAGGCCCATAGTACTTAGGGGAAAGTTTGTGAGTTTTATAGGAAGAGACACTTAATTGTCTATAGGGCTGAAGCTTAAGAAATACCCATTCTCCAACATCAAAAGTTCTGGGACTCCTATGCTTATCAGCAAATCTCTTCATCTGTTCTGCTGCTTTCTTTAAGCTATCCTTAAGAAACTGCAAAGTTACATCTCTGGAGAAGAGAACTGAATCTACAGACTCCACCTTACAACTCTTGGGAATGTATGAGAGTAATGATGGAGGAGGTCGGCCATAAATTGCTTCAAAAGGTGTAGTATTGGTTGAAATCTTCCATGTAGTATTATACCAAAACTCAGCCAAAGCCAACCATTTATTCCATTCCCTTGGTTTGTGATAGCAAAAACACCTCAGATAACACTCCAGATTTTTATTGATTATCTCAGTTTGTCCATCAGTCTGTGGATGATACGCTGAGCTGAACTTAAGCTGGCTTCCCTGCAATTTGAAGAGTTCCTTCCAAAATGAGCTAGTAAACAAGGGGTCCCTATCACTAACTATGGACTTTGGCATTCCATGGAGTTTAAACACTCCATCAAAGAACACCTGAGCAACATTTTGAGCATTGTAGGGGTGTGTTAAGGCAAAGAAATGTGCATACTTTGATAATCTGTCAACCACAACAAATATCACAGATTGATTTCCACTTTTTGGTAGATTTGTGATAAAGTCCATGGATAAATCTTCCCAGATATACTTAGGAATAGGCAATGGTTGTAAGAGGCCTGGGGATGCAACATTTTCCCCTTTAGCTCTTTGACAGGTATCACAAGATTGTACATGTTTTTGGACATCTTTTTTCATCCCTGCCCAGTAAAAAGACCTCCTCAATCTGTGTAATGTTCTGGTAACACCAGAATGTCCTGCAGTAGGACTATTATGATGTTCCTCCAATAATGCAGTTTTCAATTCTTGTGCACCAGGACTGAGTAAAATTCTGCCTTTATAGTAATAGATGCCTTCTTTTCTGGAATACTCCTCATTGCTCACTTGCCCTTGCTGTAACTTCTCATCAAGTTCTTTATAGAAAGCATCTTCAGTGCATAAGGTCCTGATTTCCTTCAACCAGTCACTGTTGACCATAGAAATGGCTGAAAGTTCCACTTCTTCTTCATGAATTCTGGATAAACTATTTGCAGCATTATTCATTCTCCCTGGTTTGTATTCTACCACATAGTCATATCCATGTAGTTTATAGCAAGCCATTTATTCTGGACTCCTGCCTGAATTCTTTGCTCAAGGATATATTTGAGGCTCTGGTGGTCAGTCCTTATAACAAAACTTCTACCAAGTAAATATTGCTGCCACCTTCTAGTGGAGAGGATTATAGCTAACAATTCCTTCTCATAAGTAGACAGGGTAGCATTACTTCCCTTCAGGGCAAAACTGAAGTATGCTATTGGCTTTTCCCTCTGCATCAACACAGCCCCAACTCTAGTACCAGATGCATCACACTCAATCACAAAGGGTATAGTGAAGTCAGGCATAGCTAATACTGGAGAGTTTGTTAATGCTTCCTTCAGGATTTTAAAAGCACCCTCTGCACCTGAATTCCAACCAAACTGGCCCTTCCTTAAAAGACATGTTAAAGGCTGGGCTATTGTTCCAAAATCTTTGATAAATTTCCTGTAATATCCAGCTAGACCCAGGAATCCTCTCAATGCCTTGAGTGATCTAGGAATAGGCCACTCAACTATAGCTTGAATTTTATTGGGGTCTACACTAACCCCCTCTTGTGACACAATATGCCCAAGATATTCAACTTGTTTCTGTCCAAAGATGCATTTGGACAGCTTTACAACTAATTTGTGGTCCTTCATAATCTGGAAAACTTGCTTCAAATGCACTAGATGATCTTGCCACCCTTTACTGTATACCAGAATATCATCAAAAAAGACCAAACCAGACTTCCTGAGCAAACTTTTAAAGAGGGTATTCATGAGAGCCTGAAATGTTGACGGAGCATTCGTGAGACCAAATGGCATCACCAAGAATTCAAAGTGTCCACTATGAGTTCTAAATGCAGTTTTCTGAATATCAGGTTCATACATTCTTATCTGGTGATAACCAGATTTCAAATCTAACTTGGTGAAAAACTGTGTCCCATGAAGCTCATCAAGAAGCTCATCTATGACTGGTATAGGGAATTTATCTTTAACAGTTGCTTTGTTCAAAGTTCTGTAATCTATACACATTCTCCAGCTTCCATCTGATTTTTTAACCATGACTACAGGTGAAGAAAAAGGACTATGGCTGGGTCTAATGATTCCCTTTCCCAACATCTCTTCAATTTGCTTTTCAATTTCTTCTTTCAGAAAATGTGCATGCCTGTAAGGTCTGATACACACTGGCTTTGTTCCGGGCTCAAGTGGAATTCGATGGTCTATTTCTCTGGCAGGAGGAAGGTGTGGCAATTCCTGGAAAATCACATCAAATTCTTGAATCAACGGATGCATGTCTTCAGTTAATTCTTCACTTAAGCCCTCCAATTTTGATTCCTGCAGACTTACACTACATAATTGAATCAGGAATCCCTTTCCCTGTTCTCTAACTGATTTGGCAATGCTTTTTTCATTGACTAATTGCATCTCTCCTGGAATTTCCCCCTGCAAGGTTCTTTTGATTCCATCACTTAAGAATGTTACTTGTAATTTTTGGAAATTCAATGTGATGTCTTCTAAGGTCTTCATCCAATCTGCACCCAATACAATCTGACTGCCTCCCATAGGCATTACTAACAAATTGACCTGTATATTTACCCCTTGACAGTCAAGTAAAACTTCCTGGCATACCCCAGCTCCTTTGATTACCTCTCCACTGGCTACCAAGACATCAAAGTTACTATACTCTGTCACTGTCAGGCCTAGTTTCTTAACTAATTTGGAATTTATAAAATTATGGGTGGAGCCAGAATCTATCAAGATGCTAATGGCTTGATTTTTATAATAACCCACTATTCTAATGGTGTGGGAGGCTGTTATTCCACTGAGGGCCTGCACAGAGATAGATGGAGCCCCTCTCACTAAGCTTTCAGCCAATTCAACTGCTACATGTCCAGCTTCCTCTTCTAAGGAGTCATTTACATCTTCCTCCGTAACTCCTGTCATGATGCCCTCCAATATGAACAAGCGCTTATCCTTGCATTGGTGTCCTCTATGCCATTTTTCATCACAAGTGAAGCAAATATTCTGACTCCTTCTTCTTTGAATTTCTTCAGGAGTGAGCTTCTTGACTTGTGGATTTGATTTCAGTCTTTCTTGAATAGGAGTTTCGATAGATGTACGAGTTGAAGGACTTCCTTGATTAAAGACATTCCAATTCCCTCTAACTTTCTTCTCATTTTTTTGTTTATCCTCAAATAACTTGGCCAAGAATACTGCCCCCTTCAGAGATGAAGGTCTCGCAGCAGTTACCTCATACCTCAACTAATCCTTCAAACCCCCTATAAATTTTTCCAGTATGTGACGTTTTGAGGGTTGATCATCTAATAGGCCTAAAGTTTGCTCAAATTTTCCCAAATATTCCCTCACAGTAGATGTTTGCTTCATAGTTAAGAATGTGTCATATGGTCTGAGGAGTTCACTGGGCCCAAACCTGGTAATGATCTCTTCTTTAAAGACCTCCCAGTGATTATAGTAGTCAAAATTTTTTGTAAACCATCTAAACCACTGTAGGGCTTCATCCCTTAGATAAAAAGAACAGACCTTAACCCACTCATCCTCTTTGATATCATAGTAATCAAATATTTGCTCAATTTGTTCCAACCAAGAGATCACATTCTTAGAACTAGAAAAAGATGGAAAATCTAATCTCAGAGATTTCGGTTGAACTAATTTCTGATTACTAAAGAAAGAGTTCTTGTGGTTCAAGAAATTACCATGATTTTGGCTAGGAGTTGGTGGACATTCACCAGACAAATCAATCCTCCTCTGTATTTGAGGATTATTCTCATGAATTTGATTATTATTGCCTGATCCAGGAAATCCATGTTCACCTCTAGACCCTGCCCCCAAGATTCCTTGATTGATTCTCACGCCATTGTTTAATGAACTCAGAGCTGCTTGATCCTTGGTGCTCTTGAGTTCTTGCAATTGAGAACCTAATTCTTGCAATCTTGCCATCACTGTTTGATTGATGAGTCCTTGTTGGTTGAGGTCTCCTCCATGCGATTCATTTGGTTGAAGAACCTCCGACTGAAAATGTTCTCCTCCAAATGAGCTCCCTATTGCATTCCCTCGTCTGCTGAAGCTCCATCCTGATTCCCCATGAGTTCTTCAGCACCAGCTTCAGCCTCAACCTGCTCTGATACCAATTGTGAGGCTCGAGAGCCTCGATTGGACCTCAGATTGCTGTTTCTGGCCATGGCTAGAAACTGCAGGTCCTTGAGAATAGAATTTGAAAAGAAATTGAGATAGGAGAGAGAGAGAGAGAGAGAGAGATATGAGATTGAATTGAGGATGAGAAACCAAAGTTTTCTTATTATTCCAACTCTGATTACATTTCCCCATTTTATACTGTCTCTCAAATAACAAACAAGAATACGTGCACAAAAACGTGCACAGGCTTACAACTAACAAACGTACTTTAACTGTTTGTAACAAACTTAACAGACTTTGGACATTTATTACAATCACCCTAAACTTCAAATTTTTGCAAAACAGTCCCCCTTAAGCCTGGTCTCAATGCACTTGTCTTCCAGCTCATCCAGCTTCCTGTACATTTAACCCCCTCTCACCCGACAGGTCAGCTGCTTCAATTCCTGATGCTCTGATCCCTGACACCCTCGATGACGGGCGCAACGCTAGGCGGACCAATTGGTTGTTTTGATCTAGAAAGTAGATTATTTTGAGAGAGAGAGCTAGAGAAGTAGGCAGACAAGAGGGTGATAAGAGAAACAATACTTAGAGATAGAGGCAGCTGAGGGGAAAAAACTATGCTTTGGGAGAAAGATAGATTACATGGAGCCAATTTAAATTTCTTATTAAGTTGTTCATGATAAGATGTGATTAATTAACGGAAATAATATTAAGTGGGATTTGTTGAAAAGCGATTAAATAATAAAAGTTGTTAATGATAAAGTGTGATAAATAACGGAAATAATATTAAGTTGGATTTATTGAAAAGTGATTAAATTATAAAAAGAATGCAAAGTGGCATTTTTTTAAAGTAATTAAATAATGGGAAATGCCAAGTGGTGGTTTTAATGGTAAGAGATTTAGTATATTACATAGATTATCAATAAATAATTCAATTATTATTCATCCAGATATTTGATCATATTCAATTCAATTGTTCATTTAATAGCAAATAAATATATTTTAGTATTCGATACATAAACGAATAGAATTGAACCGAAGGTATAATCAAATTATTTAATTATTAAAAATTCGTCTATATTTTTCTACTTCCAAATTTTTTCCCCCGAAATGGCTACTTCCATCTTATTATATTGTATTATCTTTTACATATACATAATTTTATAAATATTACTATTTATAAGTATTATATTTTATAATTTATAAACGTACACTATAATAATTCTTATATTAAAATATTATAATAACAATTAAGAATAACGGTATAAATATTAAATAAGAAAAGACTTCAAACATATATAGTTCGAGGTCAACAACTCGTGGTTAAAGATCTCGGCACTTAACAAGTGTGCTATTGATATTCATGAACATTTTTACAAATATTCATCTAATTAGCAAACCAAATTTGAACGCGCTTTCTCTATTAGACACATTCAAGTTCTCTATTAGACACATTCAAGTTCGACTTTGAATTCGTGAAAAGTAGCCAAACACGGATATGAATATCATGGTATTCGGTTCATTTCCAGCCCCACATCATCCAAGCCGCACCAACAAAGTACATCATCCTAGCGGCATGCAGCACAAAAGCCATGAATCAGGTTCTCTCAGAAACGGGAACGAGGATTCTAAGCCTTCAGCTGCACCAACACTTCAACAAGGAACGTTGGAAAGCACAGCAATAGCCCAAAACTTATAGCACTCACTAAAATACCCCGTGAAAAACACAACCCACTTTCACAACAAAAATAAAACCAAACACAGTAAGCAGCAAGAGAACGCTGCTCGTACACAGATGGTTTAATCATGCAATGTTGGGTACCACCGGTATCCTACATAGAACATCATGAGAATATCATCACCACCACCAGTTTAATTTTTATAACAGTTCTTTAGACTCCGTTCATATAAAGTCTAAAAGCTCTTGACAAGTTTTACAGCATCCATGAATAACGAGTGCAAAAGAACTAGTAACCTCCAACAGAAATGAGTGCTACCATTCGAGGGCATTCAGTCCATGCTACGATCAGACTGTCAACAAATAAAAGAAAAGATATCAGAATTCATATGTAGTGCAAGTGTTTAAAACAGACAGACGACATGTTATGTCTTACATAGTAAGGAGAAGGGCTACGTTCCTTTGAAACCGGGTTTTGGCTCACTCGTTTCTTACGTGGAGGCTGCAGATTGTAAATGATTAGATAAGCCAATACAGGAGCAACAAGAACCAAGAACAAACAGTACAGGTAAAACTTACAGAATCATAGGGGGATCTCGACCTGGACCTGCAAAAAAAAGTTACCACAAGTCGAATTCAATAATCATAGCATAGGCTTCAATAAGCTTTATTCAAGATTGTCTGAAAAACCTCAAGGTCCTCTTCCACATAATATTACCATATACGAGGATAAAAATTTTATATAAAATCTTTTGTGACATGGAAAGCATCTGCAAAAGAATTGCAATAGAAAAGAAAATGACAGCAGAGAACTGCTGGTAAAAAACGGTAAGCGGTTTCGAGATTGAAATTTATAAGAGGCCAATCAGAGATTTTTCTTGGATGATACCACAACAATCCACATCCAGATTCCTCAGCTTTGATTCTACGGCTGGTTGTCCGGTCCAAGTCCCCACTAATAAGTCCATGATAATCCAGCTCTAAAATGCCAACCCATCCTTTATTCCCCACTCCGCTCCCGATGGGTGTCAGCTATAAATCATAAGATATAAAGATCAATAATTTTTTTTTCAAAGCTGCTCATTTATTAGAGAGCATACCTCACAACCATAACAGTATCCAATCCCCTGAACGCCGCAAAAAGGCCCTTATCTAGAAAACAAACAAGATTACTTTAAAATATGCAAAGACGAGAAAACTGCAGCCTGATATGTTCTTTTCATGCAAGACACTTAAGTCGCGCTAAGGAAAACTGTCAGCTTGGAAAACACTGCAAAGAAAGGGAATCATGAAGTAACTCTCTACGTGTTTACAGAGACACGTTCCCTCACACAACTGACTAGTTAAAATATAGAAGTGCCTTCTTGTGACATTCTAGTTTATAAAAAATGCAAAAAAAACATGATACCCAATCACTCAATAATCTAGAAATCAAGTTGCCTGAAACATGCAGTGCTGAAAAAGATAATAGTGAAAACAATAATTTCAAAATTGGATCATAGCGGAAACCAAGGACCACAGATTTACATGGAGAGAGAAAATTTCTCTCCTTACAATAGTCGCTGATTTGAGAAACTAAACAGAGGGATCTCTCAAGGTGAGTCACCGCTCAGAAGACAATGCCTCTTAAAAAACCAGCCCAGTCAATGCGCGCGCGCACACGCACGTGTTAGAATTCATCATACAGCAGTGCGATCACGATTATAGGTAAACCACACCCCTGCAATACCAGTGGTCACAGACCTAGAATGAAAGTAACAGTTCCTTGAGAATTTTCTCCCCATAAGGGAGAGAACAAGAATTGTCTACCTTTTCATCATTCAAAAAACCACCACTAGACCTTTTACCCACCACTGACACTGAAAGGTGTATCTATAGCCTTAAGGCCCTTAACTCACCTAAATGCCTTCTGCCTGCCACAGAAATCAGATTCATAGAGAATATAGGATAGCACCAGGGCACATCTCATAAATTTCCATTTCTTATTGTTTTAAACCTCAGATACATATTTGAGCTCCGGTCACCGTAGAAATTTGGTTCGTACACTGTCAGAGTAAGTTACGGGTGTAGTTTTCAGTGACTACATAGATAGAACCACTAATATGATAGCTTATGCATTAAAATTTGAAAGTTTTATCTAGTTCAATACTTTTTTTATCCTGATAACTCTGTGGGAGGTAATACGTATGCACTATCATAGAACCAGCATCACCATCGTAAAAATTTACATCCTTCCCACCATCGCCCGCGACCACCAAATACATGCAATACAACGTCACGCTCATTGAGCAACATCCCTACTGAGACACTAGTCAGGTGTACTTAATGTGCTAAGCTAAATGGACTAGATTATTAAATTCAGATCCTCAAATTGTAACAATTTTCCACACGTTTCCTTCACTTAATATGGAACCCAGATAACTCCTGCATCTTTATGATATGTAACAAGTCGGTTCACCAACATACAGATGAGAACACAAACATTGTGCACATGAATACAAAGAGTGGTCATTAATACCTTTGATGGTCTGATTCTGATAAACACTAACATATTTCAAGAAGCTTCACTCAAATAATATTTTAAAAAGATCGGGAAAGGGAAGAAAGAAGAAGCATGATGGAAATATGAGGAACGGAGACGGGCAGGGAAGTTAGACAAACAAATGGTTGTGAAGAAAAGCTCAAATATTTACAACCAGCTTGAAAATTCCGCAAAACATGGAAATACAAAATAGAGAGATCCTATGAGATCCTAACTTCCCAAATTTAAATCCGTAAACCGGATCGGGAATTATGCATTAGAGTTTTGAAAGAGAACAGTGTCCAGTGAATAAACTTTCCACTTAAAATAGATGGAGGGATAAAAAATTGTTGAGCTGCACCGGGAACAGGATTATCAGGTTTAATGAGGCCAGAACTCTCAAGGGCGTCAAAATTAATAAAAAAAACCACAAACAAGAAAATATAAAGCAGATGTGCCCAATGGCATTTGATTTCCAGTTTCTATAAGTTCATAACTTCCTCTCTTTTTTAATCCGTAAAACCGTGATTGGCAATTATGCATGAGTTCTAAAAAAGAACAATATCCAACAAATGAACTTCCCGCCTGAAATAGATGGAGGGAAAAAGAATTATTGAATGGCATATAGAACAGGGTTACAAGGTTTAACGAGGCCAAAACTGGCAATCAAAATTTGCTAAAAGAATAGCATGTTACAACATCTCAGCAATTTCATATAATGCAGTTCCTAGCTTGCAAAATACTTCACCAGAGAACACAGAAAGAAAAGGAAACTGAAGAGGGAAAATAACGAAAGGACAAATCACATATCCCTGACAAAGTGAAACCTCTTCCAAGTCTCCAGTCATAATTTGATTTTAAAGAAATTCTTGGGTTAATCTAGAACATCCCAAAGACATCCACAAACCAAGTTTAATCCAATATACACATTCCACTTCGGGAAAAGATAACTTCACATGTCATGGCCCTCACAACAAACTGTTCTTAGGTCTCAAAAGGTTGATAAATTATAACAGTTTTTATATCAAAATAAGCTTACTATCGACTCAACCAAAGACTATTTACTCTAATAATTCACTGGAAAGGCAGTAGAAGAAATTAATTCCAATTAACCTTACAAGAAAAAAAAAAAGCAACACAGGCAAAGAAATTCACAACCGATATATTTGAGACCAGCCAATGGGTAAAACTCAGTAAACAGCAAGACTCACATATTTGACTTAGAAACAAACAAGAATATGCGCACCTTGATACAGACAGCCCATTTGACACTGAACGGGAACGAGGGGATGCAGATCTAGATAAATAACGCCGTGATGCCTTAACCCTTGGTGAAATGCTGAACAAGAAGTTTGTCTAAGTCAAACCATCACGCAATTTAAAATATAAGACATCAAAAGCCAAACCTTTTACTACGGCTCCTGCTACGGCTGTAACTAGGACCACGACTAATGCTACGGCTCCTCGAGTAGCTAGGACTTCTGCTCCGAGATAAGCTCCTCCTTGAATCATACTCCTTCACCTGCAGAAGGAGCTCAGAAAATTAATTTACCAAAAAAATTTCCATATACGTTGATGCAAGTTGAGCCAAACGATACATTAATCTATTAAAACAACAGAGGCCCACCCTTATATAAGCTCGTGAAAATGCATTGCGGAACTCAGAGTCATCAAGTTTCCTTATCTGCGGCAGGGAGAATAAACATCAGGGGAACCATCAGAGATGCAAGCAACCACCAAATAAATCATTCAAATTATGAACAGTTACAAGAGCTGAAGATGAAACAAATTATTGACAAAAAAAAGATAAAACACTTACTGCATATTTCATGTCGTCATAGTTTGTATAGTCAACAATTCCAGTTGTCCCTGCAAACATCCAGACGTTACGTCATGAGTAATCTAGCTATTCCCAGTTCCTCAGAAGTAAGAAACTAGAGGCTTCATTATCAGATGATTCAGTCAGCTACAGAACTGCGTATATTTAAAAAAACTGGGAAGCGTAAAAAGTATGCACTATTGCTATGCTCTTCTGATGAGATTCATGTAAAACACAAATCATAGACCCCAATAAGGAAACCAAAATTCAGATATGGCTCCTCATTGGACTATCCGCATGCGTGTGATATTCAGATCTTAGATATAATTGTGTGAGATACCAATTGGTAATTAACTTCCAAAATAGACATTCCACGTTTTATATTATATTAGTTAAGTTTACAATTTAAGTTTACAACACATAATTTACATTACTACTTGTAGTCAGGTCAATTTTACATAAAGACCCAACTAAAAGTAACATTGTTTGCATTGTACTATTTGGGAAGCATCATATTTGAATCAAAGCAATAAAGGTTATTTTGGCTTTAACTTTCGTAGAATTAGTAATTAGAAACAGAAAAGAGAGATGATTTTCCCCTCCTGTTTACCTTTATTTATAAAAGAATACTAATCCAAGTCCAAAGTATATAAGGAATCGGAATCCTAATTACATAATAAGGAATTAAATTACTTTCGATTTTGTTTTCAGTTTTATTTGGTGTTTCATTTGGGAGAAGGCGTTGTGAACATTCCTATGAGAGCTGTATGGAGGCCATGACAATGCGAACAGAGCTTACAATGTGATCCGACATTCTACAAATAAACAATTGCATTGATGAGGTTTTTGGTAGTATGAACATGACAATTTTCATAAGTCCTCTAACAATCTTCATATACAGACCTGCTAAATTAAACAATTGCATTGATATGAGGTTTTTGGTAGTACAAACATGACACTGTTGTCATCACAAGGAACTGAAAACAGAACAAATAGCGAATAACTACAGAAAAAGACTGGGCTCAGAATGGAAAAGAGACCCTGGTGTCCCAAGTATTTCCAACTTGCAACAATTCAACAAAGTACTTAAGAAGGCTAATACATTCATGCACTTTACAAAAAACAATTTGCACTCAAATCTTGTTAACAAGCTCCTCATCTAAGCACCCAAAACAATATAGTCAACTTCGGTGACCAGAATATGGTGCGAAAAGAAATGAATGCATTGATAGCATCCAATTGAGGGAAATATATCATCAATCCCTGCGCTTATACAATTTAAAGTTGCATGAAAATATTTCTTCCCAACCACCTCTCAACCTGACCCCAATTCTCAACCTTCTTGTAGTTGGAACGATAATTATGTCAACTATGGACCAGATAGCCTAGACGCAAAAAACATAGAAAACTGCATAATAGGTGGATACACTTCTTTGTTTGTCCCAAATTTCAAGCTCACGCAAGATGCAACCAAGAGTCAATGCAAGAAACATTATCCTTACACAGCAAGGGAATATGAGAAACTTGGTATAGATAATTGCACTATCAGATGAAACAATACAGGCTAAGAAAAAGAAAAAATATAAGAAGCTTGTATAAAAGAATTCTCAAAACCGTACAGAGGAGTAAAATTATTGGTCTGTGATCTATACTGATTAGGGGAACAAACAGAAGAACCCATGCAGATGAAGGATGTGCATCACAAAAAGTGATATAAAATCCAAAGCTCCACATATTGAGTTTGCGAATTTACTTTTGTTTGCATGAGTAGACATAAAACTAATTAACATGTTTTTCAAGTGCTTCAATCACAGCTTTCTGTTTGTGTATAATAGTAAACATAAAACATATTTCAAGTGAAGCATCCAGGCAACGCTTCTTACGGGCCCATATGCCATATTTAAGATGGTCAACTATGAGAAACAAGAATAAATAAATAAATAAAACCTTTCGAGTATCAAGTTTCCAAAAAAACTGAGTTTTGTTTGCATAACAGTAAACATAAAATAAACCAACTTTATCATGTTAATTTTTCAAGTGTTTCAGAATCAATTCTCGTTTGTACTTTGTATAACAATGAACATCAAATAAACTATCCAGTATTTCAAAGTGAATCTTTCAGTTATATGCAAACCATATTTCTACCTTATGGCGTCCATATGTCATATTAACATGATCAAGAATGAAAAGCAAAAAATCATTCAAGTAAATTAAATGAGAACCGTTCACCTCTGTCATCACGGAACACTTGCGAGAAACAAACATCACCAGCCCGCCGCATGTGGTCCTATCAGACAACGACAATTAATGCATTTGAACAGAGAAATAGCTATTGAATAAAAAATTTAGCACCACAAAAGAAACCAGGAACTTTTAGAGGTTACCTTCAGGTCTTGCCATGAAGCTGATGAAGGTAAACCAGTGACCAAGACTGCATAGCAGAACATCAGAGAACTCAATCATTACCCAGATAAGAAGGCAGGGGACAGTAATTAATTTTTAGGCAAGAACATACCACGGTAGTCTGAGCGCCTAGAGACACCACCACGACCCCCACCACTACTGTAACTGCTATACCGGTCATATGATGAGGACCGTCCTCTCCCACCATGTGCAAGCTCAACCTTCATATAAGTTTGGAAGATTATATAATAACCATAAAATTTGAGAAGACAAACACAACTAGAACAACAAATATCAAGGTAAAATACCCACCCGTAACCTATACCCATCAAAATTACATCCATCGCGGCCAATAATAGCATCTTCAGCATCCCTTGGATCTTCAAACTGCAAGATGAAACAAAAAGAAACTCACAGAAGTGAGACATCACATTGCTCAACCGGAAGCATTTATGTGAAGATTGAGTACTAACTACTATTTACAAAAAGGTCAAATTTAAGACTTGTATGTAGGTATCAAGTATCAAGAAAAACGATAATGGTATTACCTCAACGAAAGCATAACCAGGAGGTCTAGGGGGAATCTTCAAATCAATATCAATAATGGGTCCATACTGCACAGCAAAGAAAAAAAAAGCATAAGATGACAATCAGTAACAAGTAGAAATATAATTGTAGCCAAGAAGGCACTAAGAAAAGAAAGATCTGATCCAATAAAATAAATTAAGATCAATTATGCACTGCCACAGGAGAGGGAAAGGGGGCCTTAAATTAATAAGTAAAATCCACAAGGTTTTTCCCCCAAATTCACTATTTTTAGCGAATGGCATGCCCCATTATTGACATCCTTGAAGCATTAAATGCATATGGATAAATTAATTGCTGGATGACTACAAGATCACCCATAAAAACAACCCAGATATGCAATTCTGATGGAGCACAGGTTAGCATTTCAAACTGAAAATAAAAAACGCGCACACACAACGCTGCAGCATAAAAGATGCAGACTTGGTAGCTCCATTACCACCAGCAAGAGATTATCTCGACCGTCTACAAGATGCATGATACAATCACAGCTTGCACAGAGTCAAGAACACACGATTTGATGCATGCTATGCATGCCTTCGCTGCATGATGTGAGCTGAGAACATCTAACTAAAAAATCCTGCCAAAATTTGCTTCGGCATCGAGAGAGGTCCAAGGGAAATGTAACAGTACAAATTCCAACGCAACAATGCAGCAGCACACATCTATACTTTGCAACCCAACATAATATAGTCAGGTCCTAGAAAACAGAAACATCTCTACAAACACTATAAGATAAATGGATAATTGATGGATCTTAATAGAATGTTAAAACAATTGTATCAATCCACTTCACACATCTAAAAGCATTAAGGCAGTTTAAGATCAGACAGCTCACAGTAATCAGCACAGTTCCTCATTTACCAATGACCTTGGTAATGAGAATATATTGTAATGATTCCAATTGGCATGTGTCTGCAAAGATAAAATCAGAGCATTTTCATTCACATCAAAATGAATATACGCAAAGGATGGACGGCACCTTGGAATAAGGCAGAGGCTTCACAGGTACAACTGAATAGACTATTTTTTACAGTGAACATTATAATGGAAGTTCAATTTTGAGGCACATATGCACCACAGATAGCACACTGGATAACAGGAGATAGTCATGATGACTTGACGCCGTCTTAAACATGATGTCACATTTTTCACTATTTTAAATTTAAATTTCTAGAAATTCTAAAAGATATAAACATCCTCCTTACAGTTGAATACAGCTAGTTAAAGAGTCAATTCTATCAGGTGGCTTCATAGTCACGCTATTGCTCTTGAATGTTACTTCAACCAATAGTACAAAAGGAAACCACAAGGCCAATTATAAAGCACTAGCACTATTATGCACGTGCAACAGATGTGAAAACTTAACCATCCCAAATTTTTATATAAAAGGGAAGTTACAGTAAAATTCATCGAGCTTTATAAAATATTTTTATGATATTTTTTTCATTGGAGTATTTTATGTTACCTTATTTGAAATTTGGCATAACATGTATTTCATTTTCACTAGTAATGTGATTTTCACGAAAGAAAATAGGGTGCATAGTAATTTGGTGGATTATTTTCAACATATCAACCAAAGAGCACTTTAAATAACGTTGATAAGAAGAGTACGTTTCATATTTTATCATCAAAATATTATATTAAATTATTTTTAACCCAAGTATGTAGATATAGACTTTCGATAATATTTAGATTTAAACATATGGAAATTTCAATTATTGTATTTATATTCATTCATATGTACTAATTTGTTTTAGAAAAGAGCCCTATCATTTTATATTTGTAATATCTTAAAGCACATACTGTAATAGATTTTTAATTAGTAAGCTCTAATTGTATATTCATGTTACGGTTTAAATTGTTCTAGAAAAAGAAAAGAGAAAATAAAATAAAGGGAGGGAAAATTACCTATATAGCCCTTGCATTTCTATTGAGATGTCAAATGTCATTCAAAATTTTTGGTAACCCCACTAAGTTTTTAATATAATAGAATAGACAGTATAGATAACTCTAGTTAAATTCTTACGCCAGTAATTGAACACAAACAGAATCAGAAAATTCCACACAAGATTATATCAAACCCAGTAATAATGATTCCTGTTTTCGAGTGTGAAATTAAGCATCTAAATATTGCGCCAAAGGACTACCTTGTAAAATAGATCTTCCACCTCCCTCTCCCGAATATCACCAGGAAGGTTGCCAACATAGATGGTTCGACTGGCACGTGAACTGCGGCTCATCTTATCTGCACACACAACCAAAACATTTTATTTTAGAGGGCAGCACACACAAAGAGGCAATAATCTTCCTCAAATATCTATAAACCAACAACAAAGAACAGCGATAACAACAAAGCCCTACGCCAGGGGTTTAGGGTCCTCTATACATGAATTATATTCAATCTCGATTAAATTATCTCTAAGCCAACAATATGAAAGATTTATCCGTGAAGATATGACACTAGCAAAATATCAACTAAAAAAGAAACTTCATGGAGCGCAGAAATGAAAAGAACGCTAAACAGCGTCCAAATCAGGCTATGCAGTCAAAGAACTCATTGTTCACAAGAATCACCACAAACTGGGAAAATCAAGCAGCCTTCAACCACCTAAAAACTCAAGGCGACCTGCTAATAAAGGAGAAAATATGCATAACTAGATATCATAACAAATCATAGAAAGATAGCATCATCGAACAAGAAAATAGTTCCAGTTAAATATTAGAAAATTACAAATATAAAAAAAATAGAAAGTGAGCAAGAACTACAGGATAAGAAATCGAAACTAGACGCAAATTTCGGGGGGGGCGGGGGGGGGAGACTAAACCAAAACCTAGGGCTTTGATTTCGAGTACTAGAGAAGAAATTTATGAGAGATTAAACAAAAGGAACAATACTCTACAATAAATTACAGAAAAAAATTGACGAATTATTTGAATATTTTTCCCTAGGGTTTCTAGGGTTCGAGCGTGCTTACCGTCTTAAAGGGCGATGATTGGGCTTCACCGAAGAAAACAGGAACCCTCGATTTCTGGAAATGATAAGAAGCGAATCGGAGAATAGTAGGTGTTTATAACGATGACCGTAGTAGCACGATCGTAAGATGACGGTGTTAATGCTGTCGCTTGTTATTTACTGACACGTTGCATAGGAGGATTCTAGAAAGATAAAGGGATTTTTTTTTAAAAAGACCTTTCATGCTAAATAATTAGCAAAATCGATTATTTTGCTAATTTTGCTAATTATTTAGCAAAATCTACATCTTTTTTGCCAACAAAATATCGATTTTAAACAACATGTTAAAAAAAGGTCAATTTTAAAAAATAGTATGCTCGAAACATCATACTTATACTCCCTTTAAAAGCACGAGTTCAGAAAAATCTTTCTATGGTCAGTATTACCCTTAGCTTCTTTTGAATATTATATTGTTATCCTAATATATTTTAATTTTAATCATATCTTATCTAATTCCACGTAAATTATCTATAGGTCAACAATTTAAAAAAGTTATTATGAATATTTCACTTATGTCTTAATCTATCCAAATACTAATTATATCCTATATTAACTCCATATGAACTACCTATAACTCAAAAGTATAGAAAAATAAGATTAAAAAATTATACGTAGATAACATATTATAATACATGAAGTATTATAAAAAAACCAAAAGTTTCAAAAATTGCATATAATAGCCTTAAATGTTTAAAATTACACAAAACACATTGACTTTGTAAAACTTAAAAACAAACATGATATCTAAAAATTTAAAACAAATATGTTACATGAAGTTTGATATATACAAATTAAAAATAATAATGTTGTGTATGCAATCATATAAAAGTATATTAATCACAGTTTTACAAGCAAATCTATTTCATAAAATTTTAAAAAATATTTAAATAAAATCTATAGTAAATATAATAATCCATGTTAAAAGATTAACTCAAGATGAATATAACTTATTATATAGCAAGATAATAAACAAAAAAATAAATAATTTTGATATTTACCTACGTGCATTGCACGTGCATAAGAACTAGTACTCCCTTTAAAAGTACGAGTCCGGGAAAATCTTTCTATGGTCAATATTACCCTTAGCTTTTTTTAAATATTACATTATTATCCTAATCTATTTTAATTATCCTATCTTTTCTGAATTGGTAACCAAATGATATATTCTATTCATAATGAGACTTAACATGTTATTGGATAAAATAGATATGTTTCATACAATTCCAGCTAGAACCTACAAGTTTTTGGATTTTGTAAAAAATATTCTCTAAGTATTTTAAATTGTAAAAATGTCATTACAAATTCAAAATTTTATTAAAGCATCTTGAAAATTATAAATTTTACTTATCTCAATTTAGTGAGAAATCTAAAAAATATATACTATTTAGAAATTGAAAGTTTTTTAACTTTAGAAAAAATATCTTATAAATTTTAAAAATTTTAAAAATTTTAAAAACACCCCTAAAAATCAAAATTTATAAAAAAAATACCTTGAAAATTTCAAACCTATAAACATAGTAAAAACCTAAAAATAACACAAATAAGTCCAAAAAATTTATGGAATTTGTAATACACACTAAACTTTTTACAAATTACAAAATAAAACCCTTAATATTATAAAATTTATAAAAATCATGATAATTTCTGACCTAACAATACATTAAAAATATAAGAATTATAAATATTCCCTACATAATTTATAATTTATAAAAAACACCCTTAAAGTTTAAAAAATTTACAACAAACATTTAAAATTCAAACATTACAAAAAACACCCTAAAAATTTAAAATTTATTAGTAAATTGAAAGCATAAGAATCATAAATAGTCTATAAAAAGTTTACAATCTGTAAAAAAGACCTATAAGTTTAAAAATTACAAAAAAACCTTAAAATTCATAATTTACAAAAAACACCATGAGAATTTCTATTTTATAGACACTAAAATGAATATGCAAAATTACTAACCCCTAGAAAATTAAAATTTTATAAAAAATAGCATACACCTTTTAAAGGTATAGGTTTAGGAAAAACTTTTCATGGTAAATATTACCCATAATTTTTTAAAAAAATATAAATAATTGAAAATCTATTAAATTTAAAATTTACAAAAAACACCCTTAAAGAATAGTACATTACAAAGTACGCCTCCAAAGTTTAAAATTTTTCAATGATTTTTTTGTAATTTCTTAATTTTAATGTAATGTGTAATAGTTTTGTGTATTTGTAAATTAAAAATTTTAGGATGTTTTTTTACATTTTTTAAAACTTTTGTGTGTGTTTATTTTGTACTTTTCTAAATTTTTATTATGTTTTCGGTGTAATGTACATATACATTAATTAATAATGATGTTGAAGAATAAGTCGTTCTTAAGATTATTAGACCATAACTAAGTATGCACATCACTATTCCTAAACGATATAGTTTATATATGTAAAAAATTTCAGACAATCTATATAGTGGTTAAAAAGATTTTGACTTTAGTGTACTATTTTTTACAAATTATATTTAATGTGAACCCACCATATAATTTTGACTGCGATCATCATAATTTTAATGCGTTTAATTGATTAACTATATACATATATAAAATATAGATTATTTTACTTTCTCACATGAGCTAATATTTGATGCTTAATAATTTAAATTATTACTTTTAAATTTAATATAAAGAGGAGCTCTAATAACATTTATTTATTTATCTACAGCATAATACAATCTTAATTCTTATTTTTTGCTGGAAATTTATTCTATAGTTACGCGTATCAAATTAGTAACTAAAATAATAATTATTTATGCTTAAATTAGAATGATTGTAGTTGGTCACTTAAAATTTTTATGAAGATATATACATTACTTTTTATAACTATCTGCATTGCCCATGTATATTTTATAAATTAGTTCTTAATTTGATATATTAAATTATTTTTCCTTTGTAGAAATTTCTTCCTTGACTTTTAGATTGTGTATCACTATATCACCATTCTAGCATAGAAAGAACCTCAATCTAAATAGGCTTCAAGCCAATGTTTGAGTTGCACTGAAGTATATACTATTGCTACTATGTGTATATATTTTTAAAAAAATCATGTCAACACTTTTTAAATAGAAGAGCATATTTTAACCTCTAAATAGAAGAGAATATTTTAACCTCTGATATTATAAAAACTAAATATAACAAATTGAATGATTAGCAAAAGAGAACTTACATCAGAAAAATGTAAATAATAAGATAAAGAGGAAAGGTAATAACATTGCTAATAGTACTATAAACAATGTAAAGTTAACCTATTTTGTGGAGTGGAGCTCAACTACTAGCTATAAGCATCGAGGTTTTCATATATATATACTTTATAATTTATTAAAAATGGTCACATAATCTTATATAATAAAATTGATTTAATATTAAATAGTAATATCGTTGTAATAATATCATTATTATGAAAATTCTTCATGAATCGATTTGTTCTTTACGATATATACGCTATACACTCCAAATTATTGTGTCTTTTATATAGCCAAAAAGTTTGAATACGAGCCTCTAACATGTTGCTCACACAACAGCAAAATCTACTCAGGAGATATGGATATTCCAGATGAGTTATGTATCCTATATACAATACAATTGTCCTAGGTAAGTGAGTTATAATAGCATTTTTGTATTTATATCGTTTGGGGTAAGATTTGATAAGAACCTTGCATCAAAAAAAAATTATATTTAGAGCATACAGCGAAATATATCATAATCTCTCTGTTCTAATTTCGTAAGAAAATAATTCTTCACACTTTCAATTTTATTTCTATGATATAGAGAATGAGCTATAAAAATTTAATGAGAATATTAGATAATATAAATATGAGTGAAACATCAACTAAAAGTTTACGTGAATATGAGTCAAACCCTGACTAAAAGTTTAATGGACTTATTACAAGTAAATTCATATGTAAAATTCCTTTATAAATGAATGATCATCCATCTTTTGAAGACTTTAAGTTACTAATAAATAGAGATGTTGACTAGATTAATGTGTTTATAACTCACAAATAGTAGATCACGTGGCCACAGTCTGAGTTAAAATAAAACAATGATAATATTTTATTTGAGAGAGAGGTTATTGAGTTGATGATCAATATCACATAAAACCTTATTTTCTTTTTTTATTTTTACTCTATTTTTATCGATTTAAATAAGCATGATATTCAACCACGTGCATTGCACATGCATCTCAACTAGCAATGTTCTAAAACTACAACCAAAACATACGGGACAACTAGTCACATATGCTTTGGGCAAACTGTTTTTTAAAATCTGTGGGCTCAGAACGACATCACCGCTGATATGAGGGCTTCCACCGTTGACTAGGTCGCTCATCTCTTAGAGGAGCTCCGCGTCGACTCACCAAAGGCACTGTATCTCGCCGTTAATTACATGGATCGATGTCTCCCGCGCAAGGACCTCAACTGCCACTGGCTCTAGCTCCTCGCCTCCGTCTGCTTGCTCATTGCATCCAAGCAAGAAGAGAGGCACGCTCCTCAGATTCAGAAGCTTCTCCTTCTGATGGAGGAGAATTTCATCAAGGAGGAGGCTCTTCAGATGGAATCCCAGGTCCTGAGCCTCCTTACTTTCGAACTGACTGCTCCCACGCCCATGTGCTTCTTGAGCGGCCTCGTCAACGTTGCTCGTGGGCCGCCTCAACTCGAGTTCCTCGCTGATTTCATCGCGGAGCTCTCTCTTCTTGAGTACCACATGTTACAGTACCATCCGTCCATGATTGCTGCCTCTTCCTTTTTCCTTGCAAGGTTCATGTTGAGACCAAAGGAGCATCCTTGGACTAGGAGACTGGCTGACTACTATTTTTATCAGTCCTACGAGCTCTCGGACTGCGTGAAGGATCTCTTTTGGGCCTTCGTTTTCAGTTCAGGTAGCCGATGTTTTGGTTGTGATTTGTAAAGCAGAAACATATGTGACTAATAGTCCTGTATATTTTGGCTGTGGTTTTAGAACATACGGGACTACTAGTCTCGTATGTTTCAATCAGCCTGATTTTGCTAAATAATCAGTAAAATGGTCGATTTTGCTGATTATTTAACAAAAAAATGACTTTTTTAAAAAAAATCCCAAAGATAAATTTTGCTTGCCAGCCCCTTTACCAGGTTTTATTTGTAAATCTTTGAGCTCTCACATATGTATGGTAATATATGGAATTGCTCTCGCCAAGTAGCCAAGTAACGCATACGATCACTTTATATGAAAGCATTCGTATTTATACAAGGCTGAATAGCACTTATATGCCTTATAGCTTCATCTACTTTTCACTTATATATTCTCACTTATATTTGATAGCTAGAAAATACAATAAATTTTTATAATTTTGTACTTTATGCCCTCACTTATTTTTTATAGCATCTATATGCCCAAAAGTTATTAAACCTTGCACTTTAATACCTCAAAGTTTTTAAAACCGGTACTTAAACACCCTAAAGTTTTTAAAACTTGCACTTAAATACCCTCAAGTTTGTATAACTAAGGATTTTTAAGTGCAAATTTTAAGAACTTTACGATATTTAAGTGCTAGTCATAAAAACTTTAGGGTATTTAAGTGCCCCCAGAAAATTAGGTTATATAAGTGCAACTTTTTTTAACTTTATGGTATACTTTTACTATCAAATACAAGTAAGAGTATATGAGTGATAAGTAGGTGAAACATTAGGGGTTATAAGTGCTATTCAGCCTTTATATAACCATCAAGAAACAGAGTTTTTAGAAATAGTATAGTGCACGTGCGTTGCACGTGGACATATTTGTTTTATGTTCTAATACTTTACACAATTCATTATTTAATTAATGGAAGAGTTTCATTTTGAATGTAATTATAACAACATTTAAGAACTTATTTATAATTTTTTTACAATTTAGACCATATACTTCTTTCAATCTTCTTAAGATTTACGTTTTAAACTATCTAGGGGTTTATCTATAAAAAATTACGAAGTTTCAGTATTTTTTTATAAATATATGAAATTACAATGGTCTTTGTGAAAATTATAAAGATCCATGGTTGTTTGTGAAAAAATTTAGGGTTATTTTGTGAACATTGGTAAATCATGGAATACCCAAAAGATACAATTTTTTTAATCTTAAAAGACATAGTTCTATTTACTTTATAATTTAAGATAATGAATGGTATTTAATAACTACTAATAGTTTTATGTGCAAATTTAGAATATAGTTTTAACATTAGGGAGGTTATAATATATTTATTATATAAAAAATTTACCAAAAAGATAAAAATTCCAAGTTTGTTCTTTACTTTTATGTTAAGTGTGTCATGTTATTCCAGTTTATATTAATTATCTTTATTTTTGCTAATCCATTATAACAAAATAAAATTTTTACTTTCACCTTCTCTCTCTTCTATTATCATATAATTAGTAACATGCAACAAAAAATATATCTACTAAGTTCATGGATAATATAATATTTCTCTCAAATCACAATTGAGTACATAGTAATAATTATAGAAATAGAAAAAAGTTCATTAAAACCCCCCAAATTAGACCTCAAACTTTAGCCTCAATCCGAATTCTCCACATTTCTTTGTATCAATCGTATCCTCAATCCGCATATAGCCGTCAGTCTAACAATCACATCAGTATAAAGTATAATCCGAGTAAAGCTCAGTACTTCCTCAGCACAACTTCAATCGTCTTCAACCCCCCCCCCCCCCCCCTTGTCATTATTTCTTTTGAAGGGATAATATTTTCACTGGCGAGTTTGTATCATCCAAATAATATCATAGTAAAGTCATGGGGTGAGTATAGGATGTTGTTAGGGTTGTAAGAGGTGAGTGTAAATCTAAATCATCAAATGAGTGAATTTATATAAGTTGCAAGTAAGGGCTATTATGATAAATAAATAAAAACAGGCTCTTTGGATTCTGTAACAGTCAAATTTTATTGCCACTTAAATAAAAACTACAATTAAAAATGTAACTCTCATTTCAAGTATGCATGAATGAATGCACTAATGGCATTTTAAGTTGACACTTTGTTTGCAAATTGAAACGTATATTATTAGTTTGTTATATTTGCGTTTTAAGTGGATGGGTTACAAAAAATAGAAGTTAATATTAGTGGACAATTAATAAGAGAGTTATGTCATTATTAATAATGTATGCATGTAATCATTTTAAGTTGATACTTTGTCTGCAAATTGAAACGTATATTATTAGTTTGTCATATGTGTGTGCATTCAATTCTCAGCTATTATGTCAAATACAACTTACAATCTTTAAAAAAATTTGATAACATTAATATTTGATTAGTGGAGGGGTTACAAAAAATAGAAATTTGTTGTAATCTTGTTGTTATATCTACATACATCATATATATCAAAAGTAAGAATCAAACATGAAATGTAAATATAAATAGACAAGAGAAGAGATAGGGAAAAAAATAATTCTCATTTTATTCATCTTCCTCATTCCGCTATACATTTTGTAGTCCATGACATACATTATATAGATGGATAATAAGAAGACTAAAGGACATAGGCTAATGAAGAGTCATCTAATTAATTGTCCATATTTAAGTAATGTCCATATTCATCTAATCTTCTGGATTTCAACACTCCCCCTTAGACATTACTTCGTGATGTCAATGTCTCGTTAAAAACTTCGTTAGAAAAAACCCAATGAAAAAAACTAGTCGAGGAAAAGAGTACATGATATACATACATTATTTCTGTTACATCAATTGTCTCGTTAAAAACCTTTCGCTAAGAAAAACCATGTAGGACAAAAACTTAGCAAAGGAAAAAAGAGTACAACTATAGATATTCGAGATCCAAACTTGTGTTACATTAGCTGTCTCATTAAAAACCTTTGGCTAAGAAAACCCAGTGGGACAAAAACTTAGCTAAGGAAAAAAGAGTACAACCACCACCTTCGGGGTTTGATCTTCAGGATTATTTTGAAAAATAATTCGCTCCCCCTTAAGACAACAAACATTCAAGTCTATGCATACCGTGGTGGCCAAGCACGATACCATAAAATTAAAAGTTGATGTATTAAGGGATTTGGTGATCAAATCGTCTAGATTGTCACTATTTAGAGCGAATTTATCTATGTTAATTTTATTATTATTTTAGAGTACAAGTGGATAAAAATTTTCCACATCTCATTTATGCAACACAAGTTACATTGTCCTTATAAAAGATAGCGGGAGTAATATCCTCATTTAATATGCCACACGATCATCGAATGTGTTTTATCAGCAATTTGAACCTTACATGTTGGCATGGGGCACATATAGAGGAACAATCTCTGAGTGGTTTCAACTAGTAAACATTGTCTGCTTAATAGACCTCCAAGAAATAACAGTACTACTACATGAAAAAATATAACCAGTCAGATATTTGGCAATATGGGGATCAGTCATATAACCAACATCAGAATAACCCACTAATGTCATATTTCGATTTCTTTTATAGAATAAACAAAGATCTCTTGAAGATACCAGATGATATATTTAACATTATTTCAATATCTTCTTTCAGGAGATGCACTAATTCTTGCTAGCAAGTGTAACACAAATGCAATATCAGGTATGGTACAATTTGTAAGATAAATAAGTGCTTCAATAGCGCGCTCAAATACGAGACTTCGGGTCCTAAAATATCCTCGTTATCTTCTTTAGGTTTGTATAGGTCTTTATCTGTTGGCCTTCTTGTTTTGATGATGATTTAACAAATAATTTACATCTAATATTATTTGTCTAGTGTTTGTATTTTATTATTTATTATAGACAAACAATATGTTGGAGGATGGATGGAATTGCGCATTCACGATCATATCCAATGGAGGTTGGCGGAATTGTGGTATGAAGCCTACGTAATTCAAGTTCAAGCTTCATCCGTAAGTGTACCAAGTCAAGCTTATTGAAGATTAAGATTGTTTGGGTAACATTTAGTTTAGGTGTTATATTATGTGTGTTAGTACTTTAAGCTCAATCATA